>JANIPN010406990.1:0-174441 GCA_027478595.1 Erythroxylum anguifugum
ACGCACGCACAAGATGTATGCGCGCCGAAGATTCACTTCTTCACCCGAACCTACCAATGGACTCGCGCTATGCCTGACAGAGCGATAGCCCACGCAGAATTGTCTCGAATGTCGAGTCGTCGCTAATTTTGCCCTACCGAGAGCGCATCCTTCAAAAAAAAACCCCAAGGTCGAAACTTGTGCCAGCGCTGCTGCGATATTGCGTTGTACGCTGGCAGTGGAAGCTTGTTCAAAGCGGCTTGATTTCAGCCCCGTTCTCCGCTTGAATCTGTTTGTGGTGGTCGGTGCCCTTAGGGAAGATTCTGACAATCATATACCGCTGACGAGCTGCAGCCAATCGAAGGTGATGGTCTCTCGCAGAGGTCCCATGACGCGTTCGCTTTCGACTCACACTAAGGCATGTCCTCAATAGTGTCACAGTTTGCTGATGCTGGATTCGCTGCGCCAGACGCTCGTCTTCATCCCGCCGCTGCCACCCTTTCCCAGAGTTCACCTTCCAATTGCGTATCCCAACGTCCCATCAGAATGCGAGAGATTCCGTACTGGAATATAGTGACTGCTGCATGGGGTCCCTGTGCAGCGTACCTGGGTAAGAGCCCGATACCTGGGTGGCCAACCTCCAACGTCTCCTTCTCGTATGTCAAGCTAGCGAGGTCCCATCTACATCCCACTCATGCCTTCCTGACTTTCTGGCGTGTTTGGGCTAGCCATCGTTTGCGAGACCTGTTCTTCGGGCCTCCCATGGAACTCTCATCCTCGAGGTGAGTTTCAGGAAGTTAGGTTGCTGGTGAGTTGTAGACCGCCTCTTGTCTTGGTCCGCTTGGCCGCGGTTTCTGAGTGCCTTTGAAGCGCATGTGTCCGATAAATCCCACCTCTTTCACCCGCCGTAAACTATGATGTATGGAACCCTGGCTGTCCCGTACCTGACACGTGAAGCTGTCATGCTGTGTTGGCTCTTGTGAGGCTGCCTCGTACAAAGCATCAGTTGGCGATTTTGCTGCTCGAGCGATGGACCAGCAAGAGCGAAAAGGTGTCCGAACAGGCAGAAAGTGGAGGCTTAGCCCACAGTTTATAAATTTGCCATGCACCAGCTAATCTGTTTTACACTGAGTGATAAGAGACAGAGTTTCACAAACACGTCCGGCTGGGAAGTGACGCAGCGGTGCGAATGATATGACACTAGGCTCTGATACGCTGCAGGGCCTTCTGCCGCATGATAAGACGACATGGCGTGCTTGATCGAAGGCTTGAGATTGTTCCTTCGAACTAGTAGGATTAACAACGACAACACGTCGTCGCACTGTTAGAGGAATTACAACAATTAGTGTCGATAAGTAGATATCGTTGCATCGTTCAAGGTTCTGAAGCGTGACGGCTTGTTGGGTACGCAGTTATCTTGCCTGACATGAAGTTTTGATTGCGTATCACAGGCATGCTCTTTGCACATGTCGCCGCAGCTGTTGTTTTATGCCGTGCAGAACGCAGTGGTGGCCGGCACGCGAGGCCTGTGGGCAGGACGTGTCCTTCCCAACAACGTGTCAAAAAATATGTGCATCAATGTTGCCGAGATATTTGACGTTTTGATATTGACTGCGATCTATAGTTTCGCGGCAATGCGCACTTGTCTAAGACGAGCGTGCTTCGTTGCCGCGAGTTATATATTTTTGATTACGCGAACCGTGATTTTGTGCATTGAACAGAAATCCAATGGAACATGACATGGCCGTCGAGTCGCTCAGGAGATGGCGTATGCCACTCGTGATGCGCCCTTGTTTCGCGTTATCTTCCTCACCTTGCCCTCGCCACACAGGTCGGTGGTGTCAACATGGGTGCCGCCGCATGGGCTTTTGTCGATGTCGGCAACCTTGATGACGCGAAATTTCTCACCAGGAGGTGCCAGGCTCTTATCTGGAATCCACCGCTCGCATCCGTTTGCCCTGAAATCGTTCTCGTCCCACCAATCGACCGAGACGGGAAGACCGGCTGAGATATATTCACTAAATTTCTGTTGAATAGCATCTTTCCACTTGCCCTCGATCGAGCCGGGGAACTCGCAGCCTGCTGAATCCGGAAAGTGTGAGGCCTTGAGCTTATCGAAGCCGATCTTATCCTCTACAACCGAGCGTACTGCAGCATCAAGCACATGGCCTGCCGTGTGATAGCGGGAGTATAGGAGCCGCTTGTCGACGTCAATAGCCTGCTGCACCTCGTCGCCCACTGCGAACGGCGTGATATCGGAGTCTGGCACTGCTTGCACGAAGCGGCCAAAGTGCAGTACTTGCCAGGCATTGACGGCATCCATGCGCACGTGAGCCACATTGAAGACGCAGCCATTTGATGGCAAGGTCATCGTGCCCTCGTCGCTTGGCTGTCCACCGCCTTGTGGGTGAAATATCGTCTTGTCGGTGACTATGGCGTAGTCATCGTCCGTACCTTGCTTGAAGAGTAGCTTGTTGGCATCCTCGAGGCTAGAGAATGGCTGTATTTTCGTCACTGCTGCTGCGTACTTGTGTAGTTTAGAGTCGTGAAGGTACGCAAGATATGTTGGCGATAGCTCGGCCTATTTGGTTTAACGTTAGTCAACTGAACGCCCGTTTCGTGCATCAGGAAGCTTGTGTTCAAAATTCACTCCTCTGATGAGGTCTGACAGGGCAATGCGATACATCCTAGGGAATCTCGTTGCTTGATCTTGGCTGCCCTGGAGGCTGTCTGACTCACCATTATTGCTCAAAAAACTGAATCGAGATATTGAATGTTAACTTGTCTTTAGAACTAGGTTTAGAGGATACTGCTGTGGCTGTTGGAAACTCGGGGTTGGTGGCGACTTTTATCTCATGGGATCAGTTCATCTTAACACTGGAGCCGTGCCATAGGAAAGGTTAGGAAACGATAAGAAAGAAAATTCGAAGATTGTGATAGCACCGATCTTATGACTCAGAGCATTGAGTCGAGCAAGACGGCGAAATGTGTCGATCCAAGCATGCTAACAATATGCAAAGTAGCATCTGCTACATACGACATTTCAAGGAACTTTAAGGAATACTGCCGAAGAAAAGACGATCATCTATTCACTGTCAGCCCTTGGCTATATCAGGGCCGAACTCTGTGGAGACGAAGGTCAGAGCATCTCGCCGTCATGCTGTTACACTCAGACTACGGGTGGTGTCTCCAAGCATTTCTGTGTCAGCTGCGTCGTTATGCGTAGTTGATGGAATCATTTCAGGTTCTGAATAATCATGGAATTTGCAAGCGGCCGCTCGCGAAGGCGATACAGCGGGATATCTCAGCCGGCAACACGCCAAATCAGTAGTTGGCCAAGAAGTCTCGAACGTCTTCAGGGCCATTAGAAGACGCGTGCCAGATGGTACTGGCCGTACGTACCTTAGTATATCTTGTGGTCCACGAGGCAAGCTGAGTCTTTCTAATGGACAACCTCGTCAGATGATCGCAACATCGACCTGTGTACGTTTACAAAATTTCTAGTGACATCTCTGCTTTGTTAGCAGCTCTATTGGAGCAAACCACATATCACTTCCTGTGCAACCTGTCTCCTTGGAAGAAACTCGAGAGAGATACAAGTCCAATACTTGGCAATGAAGCGAGTGGCTTATTTGACTCGCTTCAGCTGAGATACATCCGATCGCCAAGCAGGTCCATCATATGAACCGGCCATTTAGGTGGGCTGCATAAGCCTCAATCATGTTCGCGGCGTCTGGCGCTAGCTGAGCTGATGATTAATTGTCAGCCTGTCAACGGTGCTTATCTCCCAAGGAATACTGGTCTGCTCAAGTGGGGTTGGACGAAGCGATTTGAGCTTCGGCGAAATCAAAGCTGATTCCGGGATGACTTTAGACCTCACGAAACCCTTGATTCGCAATTCTGGGTTTGAATTTGCTGAAATTGCTACAAACTCGATCAGAGCTCATGAGCAGCCTCAAACATTGACAAACTTTGACAGATGTTGACCTGTATTGTGCGTGGCACAGGAGTCTAACTGTGCTCATACTCCCTTGTCATTTGTCATCAGGTATCCTCGAGGGCTCATTGAGATCCCCGCGTGCCATAGGCCTGTCAAAGAGCAAACATGCTGTTGAACCACATCAAAGGTATTCCTGCGTGGATGAGTGCGTCTGTCATTGTATCATGCAATGCCATAGTTTTTGGGTCTGTGAAATTCTACTTCTTACGAGAGCTGGAAAGCAAATAGTTGCTGACAAGTTCGGACAAGGCTCGATACAGGGACTATTGGCCCAGTGACCACAATGCCCTCATTCATCAAGAGCTTCGGAGACTTTTCAGCAACTATTCACGGTGTGATAGTCTCCTCCATCTTGTTGACTGGCGCCTTGACATCGTTACTGGCTGGCATTTTGGCGGACCGGTTTGGCCGTACGCGAATCATCTCGCTGGGATCCCTCGTCTTTGGCATCGGTGGGGCAGTCGAAGCTGCATCTATGAATCTGCCAATGTTCATCGTCGGTCGATTGATCAAGGGCGTGGGAGAAGGCCTGTTTCTGATGTCATCGTACGTCCTAGCGACCGAGATCTCGCCTGCGAAGCGACGAGGGACTGTCGCAAATCTTCCACAAATCTTCATTAGCACAGGCATTGTAGCTGGTTTCTTCATCTGCTACGGCACTCAGAAGCTGTCTGGTTCTATAGCCTGGAGGCTTCCACTTGCGATTCAAGCTGGCATCGCTCTGGCTAATGCGACAGCCTGCCTACTCGTGCCAGAAAGTCCGCGTTGGCTGCTCGCCAAGGGCGCGACTGAGCAGGCGCGACAGGTCATTGCCCACTTGGACATTGTCCCTGAAGAACAGGAAGAATTGTTCAGACAGTCGGTGGCTGGCCTTGAGCATTCGCCAGATCTCTCGCTTCTGGACAGTATGAGGGAAACACTGCAGGGCTTTCGCGAGGCATTTGCTGCACCGGTCAGAAACAGGACGATCTTCGGTTGCTTCATACTCGCGAGCCAACAGCTCAGCGGCATCGACGGCGTCTTATACTATGCCCCCGTTTTGTTCAAACAAGCAGGCCTCGACGCCGCAAGCGCCGCCTTCTTTGCCTCTGGCATCAGCGCACTAGTCATGGCCGTTGTCACAGTCCCGGCCACGCTCATGTGCGACATGTGGGGACGGAAAACCTCCAGCCTGACAGGAGGCTGCCTCATCACATTTTTCATGCTCTTGATTGGCAGTCTCTACGCAGCTGGCGACGTTCAACCTGACCGTGGTGCAGCTCGATGGGTAGTCATCGTCAGCATCTACCTTTTTGCGTGTTCCTTCAGCGTGACGTGGGCACTTGGCCTTCGTATCTATCTACTAGAGAGTCTGCCACGCAAGACAAGAAGCAGCGGTGCCAGTCTGGCTCAGGCCTCGAATTGGGTAAGTGGGTTCAGCATTCTTCCTGTTTCGTTCAGATTTCTCCTCCCTATCTTGTTTGTTTCGCAACAGCTAGTTTGAGTTTATCCTCGTGGATGGCATCATGAGACAGAAAAACTACTAGGAGACAAGTGGCTACCAAAAAGAGGCCAAGAACCACAAAATGGAGGCAAAGCAGGGAGTACGGCCTTGTGTGCTGACACGCGACAGTTTGCAAATTACCTCGTTGCTCTCACCACACCCATATTTCTCGCTTCATCATCGTTTGGTGCATACTATTTCTTTACTTTCTGCACATTGTTCTGCACTCTAATGTGTGCCTTCTTCATGATTGAGACCAAGGGCCACAGCCTGGAGCATCTTGAGCAGAAGTTTGCTGCAAGACATCTCACTGCGAGCTCCATGGGCGATTGGGTGGGGGCCCGTGGACATGTTTTTGGCCTGCGCCATGCGGCGTCGTGAAGATGTTATATGGCGTGATAAACATGCGATCGAGCCGTACGCCCCGGACTGTCTCTAGAGCAGGTGATAGCTTAGAAGGAATCAGATTAAGCCATGAAAAGAATAACGCGAGCCTGCATTCGGCATCTTGTGCTCGGTGTTGGCGTCCCACAGATCATACACTTGCGTAGAAATCAATAATCGCCCAATGGAAATTTCCTTTGCTCTTGCATCAAATGCAGCGTGATCACGCAGCACCAGCACATAGTCTTTAGGAAAGGGTTTGAGCGGGATGTTTCAGCAAGCCGGTTTGGACAACAGCAGCTTTATACAACGTCATTCATGTCGAACTAGATATAAGCCAGCTGTGAAAGGAAGCGCAACGAGAGCGAGGCGGCAAGTGCCTACTTGAGGATCTGCAGTATCGGATTTAATATCTCTACGTCCGTAGCCGGCAGCTATCCCTGGTCGGCAATGGAGTGTTACCGCAGCAGGCACCGGTGTCCTTTGCTGTGATGCAACTCGCTTGAAGAACAAAAACCGCTCGTCGTGCGTCCAACCCACAACACCACCCTCTTCAGGGCTTCCATTCGTTGCAACTGGCAGACATGACTCGACTATCAGCTACGGTCAGGCTCTTGGCCATATTATATCAGATTTTGGCGCCAGTACAGGCAGTTTCGATGAATTGTGATCATGTCAGAGTTGATCACCACTCGTACCGCGGCTTTGGCAAGCTCGACAAGAAATATACGTTGACTTCATACAGCCCGGGTGAGAGCGACAGAATTATAAAGACCGAATTCGACTTCAACGTGTGTCAAGCCATCAAAAAAGAAGGCGGCAGCCGCGAAGGCTGCCCTGCGTACAGTCATATTTGTGGCATCGAGAGCCTGCTGGACAAGGATGAGAAGGTGATTCAGGAGGCTTCGAAGCACTATCCTATTGCTGTGGATGGGACCATGTCAGAAGGCAGGCTTAATCCGAAATGGGAGACCACCAAAAACGGCCTTCAGCTGGCTCTTCATGGGTTGACGCCTAAAGGCGAGCCTGGATTGATGGCCGTCATCCAATTCCAGTGCAACAAAGAGGAGGATTCAAAGCGAGCCATGGAGATTGGCTCGCGAAAGAAAGAAGACGAAGACGACGACAAGAACGACTTCGCCCATGATCATCCGGGATTGGAAAAGGAGCGGACGACGAAGGATGGCGATGGGGGCAAGATTACGTTCCAATCTTTCGAGTACGAGGACAAAGTTGATGGCGTCGAAGGCGAGAGTGGTGGCAAAAAGGTTTTGCGATTGCAGTGGGAGACGCAACACGCATGCAGGAGCACAGCAGACGAAGACGAAGACGACGACGTGGACGACGACCAAGGCGGAAAAGCTAAAGGCGGCTGGGGATTCTTCAGCTGGCTCTTCTTCCTCTCCTTTATCGGTCTCATCGCCTACTTCTCCTTCTTCGGTTGGATCAACTACACACGATACGGCAAATCAGGATTCGACATGCTGCCACACGCCGACACTCTACGGGAACTGCCTCACCTAATCGGCGAGTTCGTCAGCAAGGTGATCAATACGTTGCGTGGCGGACACGCGGGCGGAGGATACTCAGCCTTGTGATGTGAGACAGCTGCATATAAGTTAGGCTTGAAGGCAAGACGGACTGTTTGCATTAAATGGGATAAATCGCTCCGACCATACCTTGGGGCTTGTACTATGTTTGCATCTAGGCTCACGCCCTCCTCACATTTCCGCGTGTATTTCCGATGCCAGCACGGTGTCCAACGTCGCGGTGACCAATTCCCATGGTAAATTAATTTTTTTTTGCAAGACCTGTGCAATTGAACATCTCTGTACCAAATCTTCAATGCGAAAGCGGAGGTGGCGATGATTTGAAAGCATGAATTTCATATTTGCCTGCCAGAGTGCCTCAAATGTTGTTCGTTGAAGCGTGGGATCTTCTGGCTGATATAAGCACGGGCTTCGCTCCTTGCTGCACTGAAGTGCAAGGGAACTTGGGGCCCGGAGGAGGCTCAGAGGGCGACGGGGAAGCCGATGCGGCGAATCATGCACGGCACGTGAGGCTCAGCCTCGTTCTACCACAGCCACGACCTGCTGCGGCTTGTCTAACCGAACCACGAGCCATGTCATAACCACTCAGTCGCACCTGCATCCCGCACCTTACCTAGGTAATGTCCGAAAAGCTTTGCTTAAATCTCCAGGTGTCAAACAAGATTAGGTGAATAGTTACACTCTCATGAAGGCGTACTGAACGGCGCATTCTAAATCATTGAAGAGGCAAATCGTCATCAAGCTTGGACTTGGGTCTTTATTGTATAAAGACAGCGATAGCCTGCTCAATATGCAGGATTCGACAAAGATTCAGTTTCCATCCCAAACCTCAGCAGCTTCAGGTAGTATATCCAAGGGTTGACTTTGTCAATTTCCAATCACCACGGAACCGCTGTTTGTTCCATCATTCGAGCCTGCCTACAGATAACAACTGTTAGCTGGTTGGACCGGGAGTGACGGCTTTGTGCGTGACTTCTCTCAAGCAGTCAAAACCCCGCCCTGTTCCTCACACTTTTATTTAATCTTCTCCCATCATGCCTATCGATCTAGGCTATACCCTTCCTCATTCATCAGATCGTCACAGTATGGGGTTCTCCAATCTTTTCAAGCGCAAGAGCGAGAGCAATATCTCCATCGTCTCGCGTACACCGTCAATACTTAATAGACGCAGTGGCAAGGCAGCGTCTGCTCGACACGATGATACAGGCTCGCATGGCACATCTCGCCACCCAAGCTCGCCCCATGATCTGGTTGCGCCCTCGTTTCCCGCACCTCAGTCCTCCTCTCAGGCGCCCGTCATCGCGATAACAAATCCATCAGGCAGCACTTTCGAGCCGCCACCTGCTTACAGTGAAGCGCCGCCACCCGCCAGCGAGCGCTCGCCGGGCACCTTTCAAGCTCGCAAGATCTCGGTGACGACCGATGATGACCCTTACGCGTTTCTTTCCTCATTTGATGTGGTCTTCCTGATCGATGACTCGGGCTCGATGGCCGGGCGATCCTGGAGGGAGACAGCAGCCGCGCTCGCGACAGTGGCACCTATATGTGCAGCTCACGACAGTGATGGCGTCGACGTTGTTTTCATGAACACACAGCAGGAGGCCAGCCACAGGAATCTTAAGAGCGCTGCAGATATTGAGCGGGTCTTTGCCTCAACCCGGCCTGGCGGAGCAACACCGACAGGAGCAACGCTAGACCGTATCCTGCGTCCTTATTTGAGGAACTGCGAGGCTCGAGGCCACGAACGCGTCAAGCCCCTGAACATCATCGTCATCACCGATGGTGTGCCCACGGACGATCCGGAGAGCGTCATCGTGCAGGCAGCCAAACGACTGGAGAAGATTGACGCCCCTGGCTGGCAGGTTGGCATTCAGTTCTTCCAGGTCGGCAATGAGCCCGGTGCTGCCGAAGGCCTGGCTGAGCTGGATGACGGGCTTATTGAGCTTCGCTGTCCGCGTGACATTGTGGATACGGTGCCTTGGAAGGGTCAGCTCAGTGCGCAAGGTATGCTGAAGGTCGTGCTCGGGGCTGTCAACCGGGGAATCGACAGGAGGCGAAATTCGGGAGAGCAGAGGCGGTGATTAGAAGACTAGATGGTGTTAGTCAATTTCCGAGTCCGGCAGAGCTAGACCGTTTGGATCTTCTCGTCACCTGCCTCGCCGGAAGAATTCTTTCGGTTGTTTCCCGCTTCTATTCTTTATTATCGCAGGCAGCGGAGAGGAATGCGCCGCGACTTTGGGACGGTTTTGTCTGAGGAGAGCTCCTCCATGCTTAGCTTTACTACCTACCTAGGTAGATAGCTGATCTTTCGATGATCAATAGAATGTTTCATTCAATCAACACTTATTCCAATCTCAAGTGCCTCTTCGAACTACTGAAATGCAAATCAACTGCCCCACTGGGGGCATCCGACGGTCAAAGTACGCAAAGATTGGAGCATGATCGAGGCTATCTCGGCCGCTCCCGCCAACGACGAAGACCTATCTGATCTTTCGCCCAAGTGTGAGCTTCGCATACACCAAAGTGAATTCACCAGCTGCAGCGAAATCGCATGGACGTATCACACTCCCTGATCAAGTGAGGCACCTGCTGCTTCAGTGGGAACGAAATGAAAAAAACTTTTGCATTTCTTGAGGCTGAATGCACGCTGATCGTCGTACCAATTGAATACATGATAAGCTAACAATTGAGTCGAAGTGCTGATTGAAGTCACGAGCCAAGTGCATACCGTATTTCAATCGAGAACCCCAACAAGATGTCTCAAAAAACATACACATCCAGGTTTGATACGATCAAAGATTTGCGTGGGAGTAATTCTTACTGGTTTCTGCCTGTTTATACTGTAGAATGGCTAGCTATTACTTACGTGATACATTGCAATCTGTAAGACATCTGACAGCGTTTGCCTTGAATCATACGAAATATTCTGCAAACCCGCGAGGCCTGAAGTGGCCAGCTGAAGCAGGGACCCAGTGATCGCCGCTGCCACCAACCTCATCACCGTCGAAACGCGATGAATTAGCGGCACCCCTCGCCCCACAGCAACGAGCTCCGACCCTCCATGATCAGAACGACTCCTCGAATAGCGAAGCAGCTTGGCTGCCCAGTGTATGTGCGAGAAGAGGCCCATTACTACGCCAAGCCACAGAAAACACGATTCAAACCCCACTGGACAGGCCGTGAATCCGAGAGCGAGTACTTTATGAGAGTGTGAAGCTTCGGGCTAAATACGGTCGTACTCAATTCTCTCACAACATACTTTCAAAGTCGTTATTGCCTGAACAGGTAGACTGTTACCGAAGAATCAAGCAAGCACAATTACGAGCACAAGCCAACCGAGGGCGCTGGTGAAACGCTTTATGCAGCGTTTTGCCAACATGTGCTCAACATGTTTTTTGTTCTGCACATGGTAGTTGAACTCTGCTTACAAACCCGAAGCTGCGGCTGTCGCGGCTTCGCCTAACTAAACCCAAAAAAAGTTGGGGTAGAAAAGCCTGCTCGCGGAGGAAAGCGGCTCTATTGGCCACTGCCGTCTTGGACAAGGTATCTGGCCCACCTCGTACCTGGGGTAGCTTGGATAAGCTGCTGGCAGCCACAGTCCTTGAGCGTCAGGACTGAGGTGCACATAGATGGCAGGAGACAGGCGAGACAGCCTCTATCTGAAGAACTTTGTGTTTGAAGCCTCATCATTGGTAGGGTTCACCGTTTGACGCTCGTCTCAAGAAGGCTTTTGCTGTTGTTTATGACATCGTGATCTAGTCGCTGTTCATGTCGCATTCACTCACTTTTTCTTCTCTTCTGAATGTGTCTGTGTGAAGCATTCCCGTGAAAATGGCAAGCTGGATGAGTGAACCCCTGTCGTGGCTTTCGTGGTCTTCGTGCCTCAGTGTTGTAGCAGCAACATTTGCGTATGGATTGCTACTCGCCATCTATCGCGTGACTCTCCATCCGCTCTCTCGATTTCCTGGGCCAAAGCTGGCCGCGATAACGCGTTACTACGAAGCATACTATGATCTCTATCAGAAGGGACAGTATACATTCAAGATTGCAGAACTGCACAAGCAATATGGTATGCAACTGTGTCACTGGGAGAACTTTTCATTGAGAGTTGTTGTACTGACAAAACTGCGAGAAAAGGCCCGATAGTCCGAATCAGTCCCTACGAGCTGCACGTCAGCGACCCGGCCTTCTTCAACACCCTCTACCGCCAGGATGGACACTTTGACAAGTACGGCTGGGCAGTCAACGCCTTCTCAGCGCAGGGAGCGACCATCTTCACGCCGTCCCACCACGTGCATCGGGCGCGACGTCAGCCAATGGCCTCGTTCTTCTCGAAACAGAGAGTAGCGAGCCAGCAGGACATGATGCTCGTGCACCAAGCCAAGCTGCGGCGTCGCCTCGACGAGTGTGCGGAAGACGGAAGGATGTTCGACTTTGGTGCGGCCTTGACGGCGTTTGCACGAGATGTGGCCTCTGAATTTCTTCTGGCCAAGAGCTATAATTGTCTCGACTATGAGGACTTCAACGTCGCGATGCTGTCCGCCAGCCAAGGCTCAGGAGCAATCTGGCGCTTGTCAAAATTCGTGCGCTTCTTTGGGCCTCTCTTGCAGTCGATGCCGCTTCCATGGCTCATCAAGATGGCAGACGGTGATATCAAGACCTTCTTTGAGCATGTACTGGTGAGAGCCTCGAATTTGTCTTACACCCAACCCTGGTTCGTTATACTGATGACCAGTGAATTAGGAGACGCGCGATGACACGAGGAAGCTCATGGCATCCGCAAGCTCTCTCGACCCTGACGCCAAAGGTCCACGCACCATCGTGCACGACATCATGGACTCGAAACTCCCCGCCTCAGAAAAGACATTCGAGCGAATCATGGACGACGTCGCGACCGTGACCGGCGCCGGCTTCGAGACGACCGCCAGCGCGCTGCGTCTGATCCTATTCCACGTCTTCAGCAGCAGCGACATCCTCAAGCAGCTACAGGCCGAGCTCTCCGCCGCCGGCGCAGCACCAGGCCAGCTCGTCGAGCTCAAGGTCCTCGAGCGGCTGCCGTACCTGACCGCCATCCTGCAGGAGGGCCTCCGTCTGAGCCCGGGAATCGCTACGCGTATGGCTCGCATCGCTCCCGACACGGGCCTTGTATACGATGAGTGGCACATACCCGCCGGCACGCCCATAGCTATGACGCTGCTGCTCATGCAGACGGACGAGTCGGTCTTTCCGGACCCGAAACGCTTCGAGCCCGGTCGGTGGATCGAGTCCGGCGCGCTGCTGACGGCGAGCAAAGGGTTTGCGCCTTTCTCGCGAGGTAGCAGGAACTGTCTGGGGATGCAGTGAGTTTTTTCTTTCTCTTTCTCTTTCTTTTTCTTTGTTTTGTTTTGTTTTGTTTTGTTTTGTTTTGTTTTGTTTTGGTTTTTTTTTTTTTTTTTTGGGTCTTTCTTCTTTCCTGTACCCAACGCTCACCTTTCTTTACACCCGAACAATTTTCACAATCCTCGTTCTTTCCTGTTTCGTTGCTTTCACATCAATATTCTTCTCGGCATCAATGTTTCTTTCCTCTCATGTCATGTTGCCTTCAGCTAATCTATCGCAACAGCCTCGCCTGGGCGGAGATGTACATGCTCGTGGCCGACGTGGTGCAGCACTTCGACCTCGCCTTCCCGGACGCCAAAGCGGAGGATTTCGAGTGCGACAGCGACCAGTTCGCCATTGGGACGAGGGGCAAGGGCAGGCTGAAGGCTACCATTCGCCGTCGCCGTGCTTGAATTGGATCCTTGTGGACAGGTAACTTGGGAGCTTTGGGATTTGGTTGTTCGTGTGAGCATTATATGGAAATTCGGAGGTATGGATTGCGCATAGATTGTGTATATGAAGAGGGTTTCGAGTTTGGATGATTGATGGCAATTGATGTTTGGTACCGATCTAGTTAGGTGGTTTGAAGGGACGCGGTTAGACAGTCGGAGGATATGTACATACGAAGAATTTTAGCAGACACGACCATAACTGAAAGTGGAAATCTAGTAAAGATGTGGAAGCAGTTTACGAAAATCTCCCTGTTTGGACATTTAGAAGACCCTGAGGACATGACACTGGTGTGATTTGAATTAGTGGCAGGGATGTCTGGTCGAGGTGCTAGCATGTACTGCCAGCAACTAGCTGTTTCACGAACGCCGTGTGCTGTTCTGGAAGTGATGCACGAGATATGCACTGGATAATGTTGATGTTTAGTGATGCACACTGCCATCTCTAGTAGATTTAAATAGAGTTCCGGCTCATGAGTTATAAACCTGATTCGCCTACTGGCCGATACTTCGGATGAGTCGGACATGAACCCCGCAAACGAAACTTTTTTCTCTTTTGATCACTAGCAAAGCGTCAGAGTTCCCAAAGGGGCTCGACCAGAGGCTTGCAGCTGTGGGCCTCGTAAATATGTGGAACTGACTGGCGCGCGTCGCTCGTCGCTCCAACTGGGCCTAGCTGACTGCAGGAAGCGCGTCCTGGAGATCCCGTCTGACCCCCTTTTCTCGCTCCCCGCATCTGAGTACAACAGCGGGCGGGAGGGGAGTTACTTAACAGCCAGAGTAGGACGGCGAGCGGAGCCAGGCGGAGGCGTCTTGGTCCAAGACGGTAATGAAGTGCAGCGGACGCCAAGTTTCTAGACGAAAGAGGCTGCTGCACATGGTCACACATTTGCTCTCCGTCGCACGCACTTGCATCTCCCAGAGAGAGACACACACACTAGTGTCGATTGAGGGCTTTGATCGAGGGGCGTCCTGTTGCTAACATGGTGGCAGCCGGCTCAGGCCTCGATTTTTGGGCCGTCATCATCCTGTCATCGCTACCGTCTCTTTCCCACTAGCTAAACTCACTCACCGTTTTGCTGGAGCAGGCAGCAGTGGCCGATGGCTGCTAGTGGTGAATAGAAGAGAGTGAGGAAGGGTGGGGAATCAGACGGTGGCGGGTTGTGAGATGACAGCTGAGACATAGTAAATTCGCGATGATGTCGCTCACGAGTATTTTAGACACATCACGCACCGTGTCCCCTCTAACGCCTTGCTGAGGTCTGTGAGCCATTGGATGGAACTAAACTGCCAGCGTGCGGAGGTGCTTGCAGTCAGAGACAATACGGACTAACAAGCTGCTGCTGCTGCGGGATGCTAGATCGTGTGGCTGCCCATTATGACTGACACTCGGGGCCTTCGGGTGCAGATCAGACAAGGCTGGCGACAAACTTAAATTCTCTCCAAGTCCAGAGGCGATCGAATCAAATCAAAATCGTACCACCTTTGGACGCTGATGTTGCAAGCTGGCATGGCATCTTGCAGAATCTCTTATAGCAGATGTGGCCCCGCTGCCCAGAATTTTCTGATGGATGTGATCACCTTGATAGCACGGGGTTGAATGAACAAGATTGATGATGGAACAAAGAAGATGGCAAAGGAAGAGAAAAAAGCTCAGAGCTCACATGTACTGGTCATAGCTTCCGCCCAAAACTTTTCCGGCAGCCAGACTCGCCGTTGGGCAGTCCAAAGGCCTCCCCGGCAAGAGCGGACAACGCCACTGACTCCGGCTGCTCCTTCCCAACAAGGCGCCTGCAGAAACCCCTCGGAGAACTTGAAAGAACCTTGGAGTGAAAGGGAATTTTTGCAGTTGCGAGGTTTGCTTCATTCCGCACTCGTCTATTGATGATCCAAGACTCAACACAGACTGTTCCGTCATTAAACAGATCTGGATTTGTTGGACACAACGGTCGTGAGGATCAAAGACTTTTGATGACAACGACGGTGTTCTTGAGCACCTGGGGGCCGAACTCCTATGATCCCAGTCATCTTTACCGGCCCGTCTCAGCGGCTGACCCGGAGGTTGCCTCTTGTGGCTGGCTGGCTCGCAGAGTTCGCCCACCACACCTCACTTGCAAAGATCTTCCACAAACCACTACCTTCGCGCCTGAGTGGGCAGATTTCATGTCGATTACATCGGCCATGCCCTTTTAGATCAGTGGTAGTTGCACAGTGGGATTCTGCTCGCCAGTTTTAGCCAAAGACTCATCTCACTGCGTGGACTGCTCCGATGCGAGTTGAATGGGAGCACAGCTGGAGATAACCAGGATGATAATGTTATCGGCAATGAGCATTTTCCCAGAGTCTCGTGAGCAGCAGCAGCAGTAGCAGCAGCAGCAGTAGCTAGACCTGGTTCGGTGACGTTCCTCTGCATCCAAGAAGCCATCTGGATTACGCCATACAGACAAGCTTGGTGAAATTGTGAAAAGTAGAGACCCAAGGAGGTAAGTCCCTCGCTCCGGCCAGCCAGGGATGAACCCGGTTTTCTCAACTGCGGAGCACACGGTTAACCGCTGCGCGCTACCGCCCATTTAGGACCCAGATCTTCCGCCACGCTCCAACTCCGCAGTAGTAGCGCTGCTAATTTTCAGTAGTCGTGCAAAGCTATTTTCCTGACAGCTCCTCAGCTGGCTCTTTTTTTTCTCCCTCTCTGTGCTGTTGTACCGCTCAACGACTTCATATCACACTAGGATTACTTTGCCCTACAATTTCGTCAAATCCCAGCTTGAGTGGGTTGTTTGAATACCATCTGTATTGTTCTTACCTTCCTCGTTGTGGAAAAAGGGAAAGAAGAAAAAAAAAAAAATCTTTGTGAGGTGGCGGGAAGTCAGTCATCATGTCAGCGGCGTCGGAGAGCACGACGCTGCTGGGCACTGATCAGATAGAGAACTACTCAAGGTCGACATCACGCAGAGATAGCAGAGGCGTTGCTTCAAATTATGGCTCATTAGCAGACGATACTCTCATTTTTGATAAGGATGTTTTAAACAAGACCACCTGGCAGAATGAGGCTGCCACGCTCTTCCGATATTCGGCACCGCTGGTCGTCACGTACTTGTTGCAATACTCGTACACTATGGTTATGATATTCGTGTCTGGTCGGCTAGGCACTGTCGAGCTAGCAGCGTCCTCCATCGCCAGCATGACCGCAAACATCACTGGCATCGTGCTCTACGAGTCCATGGCGACGTGTCTTGACACTTTGACGTCCCAGGCGTATGGCCATGGCCGGAAACAGCTGGTCGGCCTGCACATTCAGCGTGCCATGGCACTGACTCTGCTCATGAGCGTCTTCGTTGCTGCCATCTGGCTCTGTTCACCCTGGATCCTGGACTTGCTGCTCCCGGATCACGAGGTTGCAGTACTTGCCGGCTCCTTCCTGCGAGTCTTCATCCTTGGCGCGCCTGGCTACGGCATCTTTGAGGCCTTGAAGAGGCTCACTCAGGCTCAGGGCAACTTTGTTGCACCCATGGTGGTTGTTATCATATGTGCACCTGCCAATCTGTTCTGGAACTGGCTTTTCGTTTTCGTGAGTCTCTTGATCTGATCTTATACGACCTCTCAACTTTCACCCCGAGAAAGAAAAAGGTAACTGACTCACTTGTGCAGCGTCTCAATCTTGGCTTCGAAGGTGCGGCTCTCGCCATGGCCGCCTCTTACAATCTCCAGCCTATCGTGCTCACTCTCTACATCAACTTCTTCGCCCCTCACCTCCTGGAGTGTTGGCCAAGCGTTAGGATGCGTGATCTCCTGCAGAACTGGGGACCTATGGTTCGACTGGCGATACCAAGTATTGTCATGGTCATGTCCGAGTGGCTCGCATTTGAGATTCTGACCTTTTCCTCGAGCTTCCTGAGCAGCGAGCATCTGGCCGCGCAGTCTGTGTTGATGGGCATCGGTGTCTTCGTCTACCACATCCCCTTCCCCATCTCCATCGCTGCCTCAACCCGCTTTGGCAACATCATCGGCTCTGGCGCGTTAGACGCTGCGCGAGTCGCGTTCAAAGTATCGTACCTGGTCTTTGTCGGAATTGGCCTGATGGACATTCTGATATTGACCACGCTGAGGCACGTCATTGCCGAGACCTTCACCGAAGACCCCGCCGTTCGTACCCTCATCGCCCAAGTCATGCCAATAATGGCCGCACTCCAGATGATGGACGCCACCACGGCCATCTCAAACGGTCTACTCCGAGGCCTCGGAAGGCAATGGATCGGTGGCTGGGTCAACCCATGCGCATACTACCTGTTCGCCATCCCACTATCCATGCTCCTCACCTTTGGCCCACCGCAACTGGGCCTCTACGGTCTGTGGATAGGCCCGATTCTCGGACTCACCATCTGCACCATCATCATCTTCTTGTACATGTATAAAACAGACTGGAGCAAAGCCATCGACGATGCTCAGTACCGGGATTGAGGCTGCCGTGCACCTCCATGGATTGTTTTTTTAAAATAAGAAAAATCTCTCCTACTAAAAGTTTATTGGTATTTTTAAGCTGACGGACACGATTAACGTCTTACGTGTATCATGTTCCAAAATATGATTCTGCCGATCGGCACTGCACATGAGTTACTGGCTACAGAGTTTTAACAGGTTCACCGATTCAAGCGGTATTCGGGGCACTGCTCGCGTTCTGGGTTCTGTCTGGTGTTCAGGTGCAAGGGCAATCATCGATGATAGAGAAATTTAATTTTTGGTTCTATGGATTCTGAGTTCCTGTTAGTGTCTTGACTTTTGTCTGTTATCAACTTTACACGATTTTGGCCTGCGTTTCACTATAGGTCAGGCCAGATTAATATTTCGTGCTGTTTGGGGCAGGTTTTGGGCAGGTTTGAACCCAAATGGGTTGCTTCGTCTACTCATGTTGAGTATCGGAATAGCAAACACGCGAATGGACAGCCTGTAGTATCCAATAACTTTTTGTATTTCCATACTCCTAATCAAGTTCAATGTATGCACGCACTCACACCAGTCCTGCTCAATACTCCAGACTCTTTCTTTTCAACACCCTCTCTCACAATCAAGGGCAGACTTCCGGCACGCTCTCCGGGTCCACGCCGTCGTTGTACGCGCGCTCGCACGGCGGCCGATCCAGTACCGTGTCCGTCGGGCCTGGCGCCATGTCGGAATCGGGCACGTCGACCCGGTGGTGGCGATGATACTGGACTAGCGGCACGTTGTCGCGGCATCGGTGCCAGGTGTTGAAGTCTGGATACGGCGTCGGATGCCCGTGCACCCAGCTGTACGTGACGATGCCGACGTCGCCGCTGCACATGAGCGAGGCGCGGAGGATGTCGATGCAGTGGTCTGAGATGAAAGGATTGGATGGGTTAGTGGCTGTGGATTTTTTTGAATGTGTATTGGGTGTTGTAGGTAGTGAGAAGGCAGAGTTGAGAACGATCCCAAGGTTTGGCTCAGGCATTCCGGAGATACAATAATCGAAATGACATACCTAGATGGTCTCGCATGGTTTGGTTGTCGTATCGGAACCAGAACGGCTTGTCGTCTAGCTCGGCGTAATAGTCTCTATAAGTGTACTGGCGAATCGCGTTCAGGCAGTGAAGCTGGGACACGTCTTGTCAGAGGAGGTTCTGCAGGTACGCAAAGTATCGATTTGCGAGGAATAACTTCAAGATCTTTCACAGCCAACTGCAACGTGGCACGAGTCAACTCACTTGATGGAATACTTCGAGACTCGCCATGTAGCCGCCTCCCTCTGATTCAGGCCACTTGATTTGCGTCAGAGGCTTTTTAAGCTGCCTCATGTCATCTTCAGAGATGGCGAATTTGTCTTCTGGAAACGTTCAAATCGTTAGTCCAACGAATACTGTCTTCGGGATTTGTGGAGCAAAACATCTGTTCGTGCCTGATACCTACGGTTTGTGATCACATCCCATGCCTTCTCTGTCTGCGAATTGGGGTGCCCTTTCCACGGATTCTCGTCTCGTATGGCGCCTTGAAAGCGTATATCAGTGTATTCAACTGCATCATACGCCGTTGCTAGTCGACAAGCCTTGTCAAAAATGGTGAGACCTGAAAGTATCAAGTGGCATCGGACTTACAGTATGATCCGAGCTGCATGGCACATTCCTTGTCTGTCATGGCCCTTCGGCCTGTGCCAAACCAGAAAAAGGCCAGTGAGATGGCAAACAAAAGGCCCTGCCCGAGCCACGTCCAGAAAGTCCGTGGATTTCTTCTTCGAAAACAAATCTCCTTGTCATTTTGAATGTCCTGCTTTCTGTCCATCAACGTCAAAGCATCCTCAGAATCCAGGTCGAAGCTGTCCAAGCTCCTCGGCTCGTCGGGAACAGCGCGATATTCGCCCATGCTGCCGTGTCAATTCAGGTCCAGAGCCGAGAATGAGGTTTTACTTCTGATACTCGAGAAAGTGGCAAGAGAAAAGACGTTGTAAGTGAGAGGAGGTTACGAATCAGGGAAATGAGACGAATGCTTGCTGCAGAATCTCTGCTAGGCCGCGACATGACATGTGATTGCTGCTTAACGTGCATGAAAGGCTCAAGAAATCGACGGATCAGCTCTTTTCGAGTTCGAAGCACTGCCACCGCATTCAGATGCGAGAGACTGGAGAGACAGATGCCTGCTCCTCTCCCAACTTGGCCAATAAGGTTAATGCCCTCGTTGTCCTGTGCCGCAGCCACTGTTGCTGACCACACTATCAGTTCGTCAGATACGAGAGGCAGTCATGATTGCTAGAGGTGCAGATGCTGCCTCTTACGCCTTGCTATCTGAATCCGAATGGCATGGCCCACAGTATACCACAAAGAGGGTAGATTGCCGAGAGAGGAAGAGATGCAGTCAGACAGGTTGAAACTGCGGGGAAGCAAGCATAGTTTGAATATCCATAAGATCGTCGCCCATTGGCTCTGCTTGCCCGTCTCCAGTAAATAGCCAGACGAGAACGGCATGGAAGTCCACTTATCACCAGCAATTTGACGAATCCAACGAGATGTAGTCAGCGGCGTTCACCACCTGCAGCGGCGCCATAAATCAAGCACTCGATGGATTCGCGGTGTACAGGCCAGTTACATGTATGATGGAGGTAGGATCTCAGGGAACGAGCACATCCGCGCGCTATTGGCGAATTCATCTTCAGCTTGATCCTCAGGCTCAGGCTCTTGACGTGGCTGTCAACCTCGTGCGGCAAAGGCACGGCTGAGGCTACGGCAAGCACAGACGACGTCACATGATCCTTACAAAGAGCTACATTGCAGTTGAGGAAAGCGCGTTCTTCAGCTGATCAGGCAGCAATCGGGTGAAAATTTACATTCGGATAAAAGAAGCTCGAAACAGTAGACTGATCTCAGAAGCTTTCAGTTGAATCCACGCTGGCCTTTGAGGAAACATGTGTCACCAGTTGCCACTCGAATCGAATACTGGTAGACTGCTTCCTTCAATGGCGCTGGTTCAGGCATCAGAGAAGATCCACTACTCAGCATCAGCACTAACGAGCCATCGTTCCATCTTAGATCCCAGCTTGAAGCTTACTTCCCCTCATTGTTGAGCAGCAAGATGCTTATTGACTCTGATGCTGCTGCAGAAATATGCCTGACATCTTATTGAGCAGGTGAGATCATCACCATTCCCGGACAAACAACCCTTCGTTGTATTTGGTGGGGTCATCTGTATCCGAGAACTCAAGTTACTTGCCTGTGAGGAGCGTTGAAGAGCCCAAGTGAGCACAAATTACAAAGACGTGCTGAATTTGAGCTACTAGGCCTTCGGGTGCATGTTATGTTTCATTTACAGTTCTTGATATGAGTCCTGAACGCCGTTACTCAACATTTAATCAGTTCTGAAGACATCACATGTATGAAGAGTGTGCGCTTGCAAATTCCCATCGTAAGCTGTCTCATTGTTCCGGGAGACGGGGTCCAGGGATAATGTCAAAGAATTTGGAAGACGCTTCTGCAGGTCGTGCATTTGACCAGGATGAACAGAAGTTGTGACCTTCCTCTCAAGGTATACTACGCGAGGCACCAACCGCCTGATCTGCATCATCTTTTCTCATCCTGGAAAACTTCAGCGTACGAGCCGTAGCAGAAGAGCTGGACAATATCAGCACGAAGCCCACTCTTTGGCCAATAAACTCTTCTGCCTGCATATGGATACTGCTGGATGCGCATTGCGACAGCAAGTAGTTACGTTACCAGATGGGCAGTAGAGATGCCCTTTTCCCGGACACTCCTTGAGGGGTAGAGGGTTAGAATGAATTGTTGGAACTGGACGATCTCGCAGCGCGAATGAATATATGAAGCGGCATCGCCTCGAGCTTCATCTTTCAATTGTCTCAGGGAACTCACCTGCCCATCTGACAGACTTCATCAAGCCTCGAAGAGGGTCTCCTAGCACAGGTCAAGCATCCGCCTAATTGAAAATGAAGACAGCTTCCATCATTGCACTCTTTTCATCCGCCCTGCTTGTTGCAGCGGCACCCGTACCGGAGCTCGAGTGCGTCCATGTTCCATTCTAAAGAGACAACAGTTACTGACAAGCAAGCAGGAAGAGGATTGGTGGCTCAGGAGCGACGTACTTTGGCTACCTGACAGAGTCGACCGACGCAGAGGAGAAGCGTAGCCTCGAGAAGAGAATTGGAGGCTCCGGTGCCACCTACTTCGGCTATCTGACTGAATCTACAGGGGATGACGAAGAGACTAAGCGCAACCTAGAGAAGCGTATTGGCGGTTCTGGTGCGACGTACTTTGGCTACTTGACCGAGTCTTCAGACGAAGAGACGAGACGTAGCCTTGAGAAACGCATCGGCGGCTCTGGTGCCACGTACTTTGGCTACCTAACCGAGTCGTCAGATGACGAAGCAAAGCGTGGACTTGAGAAGAGGATTGGCGGCTCAGGTGCCACGTACTTTGGATATCTGACAGAGTCCTCGGACGAATAGGACCATCCCTCACAGCGGAAAAGACAATGATGGGCAGCCATCATCTGAACTACACGTACTGTGATAATTTGAGAGGCTTGGGCCAGATGGGACCGTGAGCGAGAAATCGCAAATGAATTGCTATCCTCAGCTTACAATGTTTGAAATTGAAACGGAACAATTAAGCACAATGCTGAGCAACTCAGACGGGAGCAGGCTTGAGCTGAATTCTTGCGTCTAGCAACATGTGAGCCCCTCTTCTAGATCACCCATGCTGCTTGACACATTTTTGGAAAGTATATTCTGTCATTCTGCATCAGTCATGTCATCTGTGAGAACAGCAAATCGAGCCAACGGCAGGGTAGACGTTCCCTTGCGCTCTGGAATTGCTCATGCCATATTCATCTATTTAGTGCTGTTGCACGACAGAATTGGGCATCATTGCCACTATGTCATTGCATTGATTGGTATAGTAGGGGCGAGTCGACAGAAAGACTTGTTTGGGAATAAGCCCGGCTGCAATCGGTTGTGGACGAGAGGGAGCACGACTCCGCCATTGTACGACTTTAGGAATTCAATCAGCACCATCGGACCCTAGGCCCATGCTGTACAACAATGTACCTAATCGATGATACGCCATTGGCGACTCGGGTCTACCGCGCGTCGCTCTTGGCTGCGAGATTTTGCCGCTAAAATCTCGTCCGAAGATGCTCCCATTTTGCAAATGATCAGCACACGATAGCCGGCCACGGCCGCGGGCGGGTAAGCGAATCCTTGCAACGGCAAACCACGTGCAGACCGCGCCGCTCCCGTCGTCTAATGATGCTGGATTTTTTTTTGGTGTGTGTGTGTGTGTGTGTGTGTGTGTATGTGTGTGAGGGATTATGTGACGACGGATGTTGATGGTGTACAAGAGATCTGGTCAGATCTTTGTTTCAAGGTCCGTTGACCTCCACAGCCGATTTCAAACATGAGTCTTTGGAATACGTCTAGCACTTCGGTCTAATCTGATCGGCTAGTGCATCACCATGCAGCTGCACTACTGGCCAAACCGGGCAATCCCACTGTGGCCTCCCTTCTCTTTTTTTTTTTCTTCTTTTTTTGCGCAAGACATCTTGCGTTTCCCCAACCACTTGCTGCTCGCTGCACTCACTGACAAAGCCGGCGAAAAGGGACTGGTGGCGCCGCCTCGGTAGGGTGGGCGGGCGTTTGATGTGGATACGAAGCTCCAACCATAGACGCAGCCACTCCTGTCAATTGGTTGCTGGCGGTCAAGTTGCCGGTCTACCGATCAGCTATCAGTGGACGAGTGAGAAGTCGGGCGTGGTGGCTACATCGTTGGTGGTGTATACCGCACTGTCAAAGGGATTTTGCTCTTTTGCAGATCTTTCATCGCCATGGAAGAGAAAGACAGCAAAGCTCGAAACATGACGGCGAAAGCAGCCGGGCGTGACCCACGCTGTGGAGAACATGCTACCTACAACCCTGGAGCATTTTTCTGTGTCCTCCCTATCCTATCGAAACCTATGGTACGCTTTGATAAGCTAGGTTGTGTTTGACCTGATAAAAATCACTGTGCTCAGGTCTCTTCTTAAGCAATGGCAGGCCCGTTGATTCTAGCTGAACAATGTACATGTTCCAGTACTAGATCTTGCGTTTTTTTTCATTGAAGTCCTGGTCACTCCATCTTCTCGACTTTGTGTTGTGAGAGGTCGAAGGTTTTGCTTTGTTCGCCTCCACACAGGACGGGCTGACCAAGTGCTTACAAGCTCTGGTCTCAGAGCAAGCTTTGTTCTGTCTCTGTGTGCAATTCACACCGTCATCTGCCAACATGTCTTTCTCAGACGCATCCACGCATGCGTCGCCAGAGTACGATGAAGTTCGACGAGACGAGAAAGACTTTGGTGTCTCGACGCAGGAGGCGTCTGACTGTGAGAAGAATGAGACGGCTCCCAGTGCAGAAGTTTCGCCAACGCCAGCGCCATCAATACCTCCCGCGTCAGACGATGAAGCACCAGACGGTGGCTGGAGGGCCTGGCTGCAGGTGGCAGCCGCATACTTTCTGTTCTTGAACCCATGGTAAGTCTTCAACATTGCTTCATGACCAGACTTGCAACTTCTCCTCTCTCCATTCACATTCGTGGCTCTTTTCCCTACAATTCCACAACCGTGTCCCTTTTACCCAGAAAAAAAAGTCTGTACAACTTGAAAGAGAAAACATGCTGATCGGTTGCCTCTCGTCTTTTCCGCTTATAACAGGGGCATGGTGAATGGATACGGCGCATTCCAGGACTACTACGACGTGACACTAGGCCGAAGCCAGTCCGACATCTCATGGATCGGCACGCTCCAGGGCTTCCTCCTACTGCTGGTCGGCGGGCTGACCGGCCCACTGTACGACAAAGGGTACATGCACGAGCTGATCTGGACCGGATCCTTCCTCATGGTATTCGGCATGATGATGACCTCCATCTCAACCCAATACTGGCAGATCTTCCTAGCGCAGGGCGTCGCAACCGGCCTCGGCGGCGGCATGCTCTTCGTGCCCAGCATCTCCGTGCTCGTCCAATGGTTCTCGCGCCGGCGGTCCGTCGCCGTCGGCATCTGCGCGACCGGCGGCAGCGTCGGCGCGGTGATCATCCCCATCATCTTCCGCCGGCTACAACCACGCATCGGCTTCGGCTGGGCCACGCGCGTCATCGCCTTCATCATGCTGGGCACGCTCGCCTTCAGCCTGGCCACCGTCCGCCGGCGCATCACACCATCCAAGCAATCCGCCGCGGCGCGCGCGCTCATCGACCCGGCCGCCCTGCGCTCCCCGCACTTCTGGGCCCTCACCTCCGGCATATTCTTCAGCTTCATGGGCATCTACCTCCCCTTCTTCTACATGGGCGCCTGGTCGCTGGCCTCGGTGCCCGCCGTGCGCGCCGACCCCGACCTGGCCTTCTACCTGCTCAGCGTCCTGAACGGGGGCAGCCTCCTCGGCCGCCTGTTCCCGGGCATCGCCGCCGTGCGCCTCGGCGCCCTCAACCTCATGCTGGCCTTCAGCCTGGCCACCGTCGTCCTCTCCTTCGCCTGGCTCGCCCTCGGCTCCTCGCTCCCCGCCACGCTGGCCTTCTGCTCGCTCTACGGCTTCTTCTCCGGCGCCACGATAAGTCTGCCCGCCAGCGTCATCGCCACCATCACGCCGGATATCCACCGCACGGGCACCTGGATGGGCATGGTTTTTGCCATCGCCAGTCTGGGACTGCTGGTCGGCTCGCCGATTGCTGGCGCCATCATACAGGCCCAGAACGGCGCGTTTGCGGCCATGCAGGTCTTTGGAGGTGCTGTGGTTGCGTGTGCGGCGCTCTCGCTGGGCGGGTTGCGGTATCTGCTTTTTCGTGATGGGAAGGGCTGGAAGGTCCCCGTTTGATGTGGGTGGAACTAGTGATTGCTGGGCGGCGTTATTTTTTTTTGTCAGGTTTTGGGGTATATAGGCTTGGATGCTTGGGGATTGTAGGAGCTGCTATATAAAAATTCATGATTTTAATGACGCATGACAGGTGAAGACGGGAAGGGGGGAAATGGGGCAAATAGACCACGAATGGAAAAACGGCTTCATATCAAATGAATCATTCTTTTCATGAACGATTTTCTGTAATGCTATTGTTTTTATCTATGCTGCATACATCTGGATTCACTCTTTCATCGGTACGTTCCACACCACTAAAATCACCCAGTTTTGCCGGCAGTGAGCCGCATCCTCCCTCCGATTGACACATCCAGCCATCACGACACTTTCCCTGTAGAATTTCACTCCTTGATGTTCTCAAAGAAGAACGTCGGCACCCCCGGCACGGCCGACGCGGCTTGTGGCGGGAGACTCGACTTCGCCTCATCCTTGTCTCCATCATCGTACACGATCTTCCCGCTCGTCCCCGAGTCGTCGACCGATATGATCTGAATCTCCCTGCAGCCCGTCGTGCGGCACAGGCCCTTGGTCATCTCCTTCAGCACGTCAAGCTCCTGGAATGGCAGCTTCCGGTCGAGCACCTTCTCCGCGCCGGCCTTGTTGCTGCCCGCGTCCAGCAGCTGCCTGCGCAGCCCCTGTGCGAACGGCATCGCCTTCTTCTCCTTGCCCGCCGCCTTCATCACACTGCCGTTGAAAGCCTTCACGTCGTCCAGCGAGTTGGCCTCCAGTTTCTGCCGCACCACCTCGATGATCGAGTCTTGCCACGCTGGGAAGCGTGCCGCGGCAAAGATCTGCAGGCGTTTCAGCCCCTTGGGGTCGTAGGAGATGGATTTGCCCTTCTGCTGTCGTCGGATCTGCTGGCCCTCGGCAGATGTGATGTTGCTGCTGATCGTCCGGATGTAATCCCGAGCAGCTGTCAGGGCAGGATCCGCTGCCGATACGCTTGGGTACAGCTCGTGGTGGATCGATCGCGGCTTCTTCAGCACCTCCTGCCATATGTAGTCTGCCCAGTGAGGAGCGAGTGGGTTGAGGATAAGAGCCTGGAGTTCGACGAATCTTTCGACGAGCGACCGATGCATCTCGATACCGTTGGCCGTGGTCACTTCACGGTAAAAGTCACGTGCTGATGTGAAGTCGTATAGCGCGGTTCGCAGCGCGAGTTTATATTCCATGAGCTCGTAGTGTTTCCGTGCCGTTGCAACAAGGCCGTTCATCTCATCATCAAACAGTCTATCCCAGAAGCCATCGACCGAGCCTGTTCTCAGCTTCTGGTCCGCAATGGCTTCCTCGCACCACTCTTTCAGTGTGAACAGACGAAGAATGTTGCTGTTTGCCACTGACTCATCAAAGTTGGCATCATCGACACCGTCGCCAGCGTCTGCGATGGCAATTCGTGTGGCGTCTGCGCCAAATTTCTCTATCGATTGCTGCATTGTCATGAAGTTTCCGGTACTCTTCGACATCTTCTCTCCGTTCAGTAGTAGGTGTCCGTTGGTTCGAATTCCTCTGGGCCAGTACTCTTGTGGAAACAGTGCAATATGCACGTAGAGGAAGAATGTGAGGTGGTTCGGGATGAGATCTTTGCCAGAGATGTTAACGTCGAGTGGGTACCAGTACTCAAATTCTCGACGCATGGTCTGAAGTTCAAGTTTGGGGATCTTGCATTCGGCAAGAAGGGCGTCAGTAAGCTCCGTCCGGCAGAAGAGGTAATCCCAGACGCCGTCAGTCATCTGTGCAGGATCTATCTCAAACCTCCCAGCCGTCTTGCCAAACATGTCTCCATGGAGGTAGTGCGCGATGGTATAGTAGGCCATGTAGCAAGTACTGTCGCTGAGTGACTCCACCAGCCATTTCTTGTCCCAGGGGAGCTTGGAACCGAGACCATACTCACGAGCGCATGCCCACCTGTTCAGCCAGTCCAGGTTGCCGATCAGGCCGTTCTTGGTTTCTGGGGCGTAGGTTTCAAGACCGTTCTTGACCCAGTCGACAACAGTGTCTCGCCACTTGGCGTCATGCTCTCCATAGTTGAGGAACCACTGTCCCAGGAAGGCCACGACGCACTCATCGCCACTGCGACTGACTACCTTTCCTGACGGTTCGGCATACGCAAAGCCGTCTCCGCTATCCAGCAGCTGCTCCCTGACTTTTGGCTTGGCTGTCTCTACCGATTCGCCTTTGAAGTCTCCATAAAGCATTGTTCCCTTGTAGTAACCCTCCTTGTATGCAAGCTCCTTGGCTTCTGCCAGGAGATTGGCGTCCTTTGGTGACTGTATCTTCAGCTTCTCAACGAGAAACTTGGCACAAAGGTTGCCGTAAGATGGGGTGTCAATGATAGGTAGAGGTTCGAGGTCAGCCCATTCTTTCTGGATGCCGTAGTATTCAGCCTTCTTGACAAGATCGCGAATCGTCGCGTAATCGTCTGGGCTGTCTGACGGCACACAGGTGACAACACCAGTACCTTTGGTGGGAGAGACTGTCTCCATGGGGAGGATCCGGATGCCGTCCTTGTGTACCGATAGAGGCGCTTGAACTAGAGTACCGACACAGCTTGAGCCGGGAAGGTCGACGACCGATGGAAGCTGACTCGAGCTCCGTGCGAAGCTTCCTTCTTTGAAGAAGGTTCCTTGAAATGCCATGTTCCATGCAGCTCGCTTTGTGCTGATGTAATAGTCTGTCTCTGACACCTTGTAGACCCCGTAGGCAATCTTGGGCCCGACAAAGCAGCAAGTCTGCCCATACATCGTTTCAGGCCGGAGGGTGGCAGGCACAAAGTAGACATTGGCACTGGCTGGTATCTTGCCCTCTACAAGCTTTGCAGCCTCTGGCGACCATTCTTTGACCTTCAGCTTGAGTGCTGTGTACTCCTGTGGGCCAATGGCCTCTCCCTCGGCACGATCATGGTCCATGCATGGCTGCCCGTCCTTGGGTGAATAGACGGTGTATCGGTTACCCCACAATATCTTTTCCATCTCGTGTAGCCTGTTCATTTGCCAGCGCACAAACGCGTCGTAGTAAAGGTTTGCGTCAGTCGTCAGCATCTGTCTCCTCCAGTCGACCTTTGTCCCAAGCGCTATCATATCCCGCTTCACCTGAGGTGGGAAATACTGGAGCCAGTATTGCGTATCAGCAAACTTGTGTATCTCCTCCCTTGGCAGGCCTTGTGACAGCATAATCTGGAACTGATGCTTGGCCTTGATTGTTTTTGCTGCTGCTTTGCTCTTTGCTCCGGAGAACTTAGTGATGTCCTCCTTTGTCATTTCCTGTGTTGGCGCGGCAGGCTCCTGCGGCGCATCCTCCTCTTCCTTGTAGCCCTCAAAGTTCTGACCAAACTGCTTGATATCGTCGACGAGCTTGTCGGCACAGGCTTTGATGGGCATTCCGGTAACGTGATAACCTAGAGGAAACAGCACCCGTTTGCCCTCCATACGCGCAAAGCTTGCCTGAAACTCAACCTTGCTAAATGTGAAACAATGACCAGCGTGAAGGAGACCGTTTGTGTAAGGGTATGCGAATATGCCCATGAACTTGGGATACTTCTTTCGCAGCTCGGCCGCGCTCATGCTGCCGATGGGCACCTCCTCCGGGGTCGGGGCGTTGCCCTCGAAGATCTTGTCTTCCTGCCATCGGGCCTGATAGCGCTTCTCGATGTCGATTAGGGTATCTCTCTTGCCTGTCTGCGCGCGCGTCAGTTTCATAGAGAGGGTCGAGAATTTCCAGGTCACGAACATTTTTTAGCTCCATAGTCTGTGACTGTTTTGCCCCGCTGGCTGGGTCAGGCCCAGTTGCAGGCGCGCCTGCTGACGCCATGATGCGACTGTTTTGCAGCTGAGCTGAAACCAGCTCTTGGAAGATCTGTTGATCTCTGTTAGCTATCGCGGAAGTGTTGCTCACGGCAAGTTTGCCCGTTCAGTGAGGAGAGCTATTGATTTATATGTCCAACACACTGAGTCAAAAGTGCGGGCAGCTTGGAACGGAGTTATCGCCGTAATGGTCGTGAGCGCGATGCTGATTGGCTCAACATCATCTCCAGTCTAGACTTATAGGAGTAGGGACGTGTAAGATGGAGTTGTGCAAACGTTCAGCTTCACGACATTACCCTCATCGCGTGATCATGGGCTAGGCAGGGACGATATTCTGTACAGCTTCGGCTTTCGACAAATTGCTCAGCAAGTGACTCATGCATGCGACTTGAAAAGCTTGATAAATACAGTATCGGGAATTGAAGTGAATGACTGGATTGCTTATTCCTATGACACCCAGACATGGCTCAAGCTTGCGGGGGGGGCTGATCCCCTTATTGAGTTGGCGATGCGAAAGGCGTCCCTGATCATGACGATTTCTTGAGATGTCACCTTCTGCTAATCGTACTGGTGGATCAAAGAGGTCTAAACGGAAGTCCTTTGTTTGCTAGTAATGTTTGCTCAGCGTGGCCTGTGAACCCCGAAGCGAATGCTCTGCCAGGGGCTGCTGGAGAAAAAGATTCGAGTAGGGCTGTAGGCAAACTATCGCCTGGTCCGGTGCCTTGACTCATGGGCTGTCGGACCGTCCTAGTCACTCGCCAACTATCACTATCCAAGGTCACGAAGTAGGTCACATCAAGTCTGAAATCAGTATTCAAATGTCCAAGTTTTGATTTTGATTTTGATTTGTCTTGTCTTGCAGTAGTATTCTGGCCAATTAGAGACACACATAGTGCGCCCTGGCTCATTCCCCATTTGGAAAGTGATTATTCTTGGGCACAGCTGCCAACATGGACCGAGCCAGCGCTCTTTCAACCCAGACACAATGTTAGGCACACAGATACCCTCGATTTAATCCACATTTCCGCTTCAATCACACCGTCAGTGCTGCATCGGCCGCATAAAGTCGTCAGTCGTCCCCCCAAAGAACATGTCTGTTGCAGCTGGTAGCTGATGTTCCAAAAAGTCATCGCCAGAGTGCGATCGACTCCATGGCCAAGCAAGCATAAAATACAAGGTGTGTCCCCTGAAGCAAGTCCATCGTGTGCAAGCAAGCAAGCAAGCCTCAGCCTTCCGAAAAGGGAAGCAAGGCTAAGAAAAGAAAGAAAAAGGAAAAGAGGAGAAAGCAAGTAAATCATGCAGTATGCACCCTCCTGAGAGAAGGATGAGATTGGTAGGAGGTCGTATTCTCCGTTCGTGACGCTGGTTCAGGCCCTTTCAATTGCGCAAGCGATAGCAACGATTGCTCTGGACGATGGCTGACTTTTGAGTGAGCAAGCTATGGTGGAGCAGAATGCTTTTTTGATCTGTATGTGGGCGCATATACAGGCACTCGTCAACCAATGAGGTACCAGTCATCCATGAACCAGAAGTGAAGCGGATGGCCGCTATGCATGTGATCAATCGTGGCTTTGATGCCCTTCTTGGTGATCAGAAGCTTGTTGACTGGGCACCGCTTGCACGTGGCCAAGATGATGTCTGCTGCGTGGTAGAGACGGTTGTCAAACTCGCGTTCACGCGAGCGCAGCTCTCTGCTTTGTTCCAACAGCATATCCGCATCTTCTTCGAGGACTTTTGTCACGTCTACCGGCTGAAACTTTTGACGTATGTTGGCCGATTGATCTGCGGTCGACTGCTGTTGTTGGTGGCGTGACCGTTTCCTCACAGGCTGCGGTCGGTCGATCAGATCCCCGATTCTGAGCCTCTCATACATGCTTCTAGCCATGTGCTTGACTTTGAATTCGAAGACCGACATGTTGGCCTCACGAATATCCTGGTAGAGCTTGTCACGAAGCCGTTTGAAGTGGTATCCGCGAGCCGCTTCCACCCAGAGAGTGCAGTGGCCGCCCATTCCAGCCGTGTGGTAGTTTGCGGCACGAAAGTCGGTGAGGGCGGCAAGCATATCGCCAGCGCGATCGACGATCCATGCTTGATCATTCATCAAGCGACGCACAGTCAGGAGATGCACACCGTTGACCGGGTCTCGCGGGAAATTCAGGCGGGCCTGCGCAAAGCTGTGGAAAGGGTCGGGATCCTCCTCAAGCAATTCCTTGGCGAAGAGGAAGTAGCGCAGCTTGTTCGTTGGTGCCCATCGCTCGCGCCAGAACTCGAAGACGCCGCGATTGATGAAACAGTTTCTCTCGATCGGCTCTTCGCGGCCAGGGAGGCGCGCAACTGCCTTCAAAGGATCCACGCCCTCCCAGAGCTGCTCGGCGGCAGAGGCAATGAGAAGTCGCAGGCTGCGACGCTCAGGGTTGTCACGCATCTTCTTGTAGTCGCAACGTGCCATGTGGACTTGACGCTTGCGGAGGAGAAAGTCCCAGCCGACAAGGCCAGCTTCTCGCAGCTTGTCAGATACCTCGTCAATAAGGTAGCGGTCTTCGACTTTGAGCGTGTACCAGCGCATCATCCCTTGATAGGGAAAGGCACATTTGGGCTTGCACCGGTTGTGGGATCTGTTCAGCCAGGCCATAACCTCTTTGACGTCCGCATAGGCTGCAAACTGTCAGCAATCAAGAAAGAAAGAAAGAAAAAAAAAAAAAAAAAAAAAAAAAGAGAGAGGACAGAGGGAGCTACAATGTGACTGAAATGTGAGCGATGATAAGACTTACCCACTGTCTGCTTGCGCATACAATCTTCGCACCACATCATGCCCCAGCGTTGCTTGTCGACCGGCGTGTCGTCGTGGTAAGACTTCATGTTGAGGCAGGTGAAGCAGCGGATCCAAGACATCATGCGACTCATGATCTCACGCTTGTAATTCACGTCCGGCCGGTAAGGGCCGCCAAGAGCCAAGACAGGTACGCGGCGAGCTTTGGCAGGAAAGTTGTGGCATGGTTCGGTGAGTGGACTGGTGGGAGAGCTGGGAACGGAAACGACCGGGCTGGCATGCGCTGGGCTCACGCTGCCGCTCAGGGCAGTGGCGCTTGCGCCATGACGATCAAGCCTCCTTCTCTTAAACGGCATGCCAAATTGACCGCGATCAGTCACGCTTCTCTTCTTGGGCTGCAGATATGAGGGCTGATCTTGCGTGTCTGTGCCCTCGTCCTCGTCATCTGCACCTGGTCTGAGTGCGTAGCAGGCTTTCGCGAGATTGCGGACATCAATTTCCTCACCAAAGGAAAGCCTGTACCACTCGTTAGCATCCACGACGGAAGACGACTCGGGTAGCGCGTGATTTTTAAATGCAGCTTTGAAGCTGAGATCGATGAGGGGAAATAATAACGGACCAAACTTACCCTTCGCGAATAGCCCTGCGGATGGGTCCAGAGTAAAACCAGTTGGGCTCGTGAGAAGTGGACTTCTCCCAGAGAGCTAGCATCTCCGGCGCTTTCTTCTGTCCCGCCCATCTCTGCAGTTGGATCTCGTCTTGAAAACGTTCCCTCTTACGCAGAATGGCGTCCGGGAGCGCGTTGTACCAGATCTTGTTTGCCTTGGAGCCGTTCAGTGCGTCAAAGAGACGGGATGAGGTGTGAGACAGGTTGTAAATCCAGACAGCGTCCAGGTCTCCACAGATCTTCTCGAGCACTTCATGGGGCAAATTGTCCAAATTTGTGGGCCTCTCAGCATCCATGCCGAAAGGGAATGGGGAGGGCGCGGTCGAACGGTCTGTGAAGAAAGGTCAGCTTTTCGTCCTGACGTTGAAAGTAGGAACTGCGAAGCGACTCACATTCCCAGAGCCTTCCGCGTCCAAAGCCGCAACGAAGACCAGGAGCACGAGGGACGGGCTCGTCAAAGCCATCCTTGTCGACTATGCCGTCACTCAGGTCGAGAGGCCGCTGCCAGTATTCGAAGGGATGAATGCTCAAATCATATGGCAGCTGGCTGTACTTGAAGACACGCGCCAAGAGACTCGGACCATAAGAGGACGGTCGAGGCACTGTCGCCCCGGCCATGGTTGAGTATGGTTGAGATATGCTCCTCGACAAAGCGTGATGAGTTGCTGTCACTATCTTCAGGTCAGTACACAGTCGAATGAGGCTTGAGAGATGCATGCCAAAACGGATTCAACCCAAAGCAGACACAGCCATGTCATGAGTAGACTGTAAGGTCCACCCAGGACCGCTCAGAGATTGCTGACTTACCTGGCTTGTATGCCTTCGATCAGATTATCATAAAAAAAGGGGAGGGGGGGGGAAAGAAGTCTTGCCAAGAGACAAGTGATCAGTGAAGGAGATTCAGTGAAGGAGATTCAGTGACTTCCAGTGTTCTGGTGTATGTTGAAATGACGTTGCCACAGCCTCAGCTTGATGAAGCCTGAGTTGATCTCTCTATCTCTTCTGATGTTGGCTCTTGAAGTGATAGGTAGGATGAGGAGGTGTGTGGGAAGGAGAGTGTGTGTCTTCAGTGTCCTGGATACTCGCAGCTATTTCACTAACCAGATGGCTGTATATGCTCAATGAAAGTTGGAATAGAAGATGTCACTTCCTTGAAGAGATGTGAGTGTGAGTGTGCGGGTGTATATGTGTGTGTGTGTGTGTGTGTGGGTGTGTGGGGATGTGTGACTGTGTGGGCGATATTGTGGGCGATATTGAAGGCGGAAGGGTGGCATCAATGGGTGGCAAGAGAGAGTCGCGTCGCTCAATAGGCACGCGTGGATGGATCAAGAAGGAGCACCCGGTGATTGAACTGTGAACGGCACTACCAGAATTGGAGAAACCCGTTTGAACCTCTCGCGATACTTCCTGTGGAAAATGCTCAGAGAATGCACACATCTACCCACCTTTGAAATCGCGGAAGGCGAACAGCGGCTTTGGCTGGGACACACGAGGCATAGGTGCCGAAAAGTCATATAATCGCTTGGGCAGGTGATTCTTGGTACTGCAGCTGCTGTGCCTTCAGATCGCAAGCAACAATCCACTCATGAGGGCCAGCGAGCATTTGACAGTTGCCAGTGCCCCTTCTGCGATTTAGTCAAGGCAAACCATGGGGCAGCGATTTGCAGAGCGCAGCATGCTCAAGGATGATGAGTGCGATTGACCTGGGTACACTGCGATTCATGCCACTAACTGGAACTCAATCTTATCCCGAATAGGAAAAGTGCAAGGTTCAAGCTGTCAACAGATGAGCACGGAAGCACCTGCCGAAACTCCAGCAAGGACCAAGCTCCGGGATGCTGGGTACCACCACTGCTGACTCAGCCAACCCTTGAATTGAAAGGTCGCCGTTTCATGATTGCTTTCCACCACAATTCGGTGGCTAGTCAGACTTTACAGTGTGTGGTTTCCGAGATGCGATAGCGAAGCTCGGATCCAGCTGTCTATTTTCTCTCGGGGTGATCCGTGAGGAATTCGACATGCTTTTGCTCCTCGCGTGGCTTGGACATCTGATGTGGTCTGCACGACAGTTGTTGCTGCCGCGATTCGTGCCTAGCAGTGATATATGAATAACTCAGCCTGGTGCAAAAGCGTCCCTTCATGACATCAACACCTTCATTCGTCCACTCATTGTCATTCGTTGTGTATTTTATTTTTGTTGGTTACACTTCACAAAGACATTCGTCCTGACAAGTTCCAATTTTGAGCTCACAAATTGGATGGTCGGGATTTGACATAAGGCCCTTGGCCTGCACGAGTTTCACCACCAGCCAACGGCCAATTGAAGGACGCATTGTTGCCTCCTAGCTTCATTTTCTTTTCTCTCTCTTCTTCTTCTTCTTCCTCTTCTTCTTCAGTTTTTTCTTACTGTCCAGGGCTTGTTCAGAATTCGCATACACAGTTCACTGAAGTCCATGATCAAAGGAGCCCTCCAAAGCTGTCCACCAGAATCTGGATGTGCCCATTGAGCTTGTTCATCCCAAATACCTGGGCTGTTGTGGTTATCGTTCAAGTATCGGAGTAAATCCACCGAAGTCCAATAGACAACGATGGCGCCAGGGCTATGGAGTCCAGGTTGATGGCGATGAGAAGCCCCTTGCATGGCTAATGTGAAGTTTAAATATTGGTTGTACTTCAGCTGCTGGCGCCTTTGTTCTTTTTCGTCTTTGGCGCATCTGCATCGTCTTCTGCGGTACGCTTTTGCTGCGCAACACGCGAGCTTTTCCTCGTGCCTTCCCTTGGAGCGGGTTTGTCCTTCTTCTTCTGGCTCTGAGTGCCGGCTGAGGTGGAGGACTTCTTGGTACCGGCACTTTTAGCTTTACTGCTCTTGCCCTTTGCTGTCCACATGTGTCAGCAATCATCTGAGTTGTTATGCGCAAGTCTCACGCTAATCATCGACGGCTGGAGACGTTACCTGATGCTTTGTTCTTGCCTTCTTGGGCTGAATCACTCTCCTTGCCAGCCGCCTCACCCTCCTCGGACTTCTTCTTGCCATCACTCTTTTCCTCGGGCGTCCCCTGCTTTGGCTCATTCTAGAATAGCTGGTCAGCTGTTCTGCGCTTGGGCGATTTCCAAGAGGGGTTTCTACTTGCCTTCGATCCAGCCTCGTTCTCATAGCCTCCGCCGCGGTTCTCGTACTCCTTAGCCCTCTTGGCAGCTTTCCAAGCTGACATCTGACCCTTGCCACCGCCGTCCTTGTTTGTCATGTTCTTCACCTCTGCGCATTTTGTAAGCCAGAGACATTCGGATCAAGCATGTGGCTAATTTTGTGGCTAAACGTCTTGCGCCTACCTACCTTCCGTTACCTTCTCCATCAGCTTGGGATCGGTCGGCTTCCCTTTGCTGGAGGTCACCATCTTGCCTGACTCGGGGAGGTTCCGACTGATTAAATGCTGCTTAAGTACCGTCTGCTGACTGCGATGCTGAGAGAAACTTCAGAAGCCTTCAACTTGTTTTGCTGCGCCTTGACGGTAGTGGTGTCGTCTCGAGCTCGCGATGCGCAACCTCGATACTGGTGGAAGCGATGCGCGCAAATCACGATTGGCTAGCGACGTCATACATTGGGGGAGCTCCGCGTGCCGATCCAGTGGAAGGCCGTTGGGGGAGCATTACTGGGCAAGCTCGAGCTCCCAGCGGTGGGGAGGGGGGGGGAGGGCGGGAAGGAAAACTACCTCGGTACCATAAGCAGCGGGCGGCCAATTAGCGCAGCGCGGAAGCGGCAGGCCCTCGGCAGGTGTGAAGGAAATGCCCAGTACGGACTTGGCAATATCGCACGCGCGTATAATGGTCAAGTGCAAGTAGGTCCTCACGAATACCCAGGCACTGCCACTGCCATATTTACTTCCTGAGGGGAGACTAGGGCTTCAGACTCTCAGCACCACGCCAATTGCTATCCTCCACCCTGGCGTGAGGTACGTGGTCGGCCATCTCATCTCTCGCAATGTTGAGAAGCTCCTGGAGCTTGGTCTTAAGCCCGTGAGCGTGAAACAACATTAATTCTTTCGAGCATATTCAATATCGAAACCTACAGAATATCGTATTCATCAAGTAAGGCAGCTTCCGGTCAACTAAGATGGCATCCACACACTGGGGCCTCATGCGGTAAAGATTTGGCGTTCACAACACAAGACTCCGGGAGCTGGAGGAACGATATGTGTGAGAGGTTGTCAGAGTGAAAAGTCTACATTTCTATCGCTAGGAGAAACAATCGGATAAGGGTAGCTGTCATCGAGCAGCAACGCACAAAGCTAAAGCAAGCCAGTGCTGATCGATGGGCCTGCTGGACCTGGTGTATGCTAATGCGCGTGATGAAACCCACTGATCCCAGACTATGTGCTGCTCTCAACGCTGAAACTTTATATCTTCTTGTCCAATTTACCTTCCGGATGTGGCTCCGATTCATGATCAAAATTCAGTGGGAAGAAACGGATGAATCGTACCGTGGCAGGCTGAATGTGGTGCTACACAACCAAATTCCGATCGAAGATTCAGTCAATGCCAGTGATGCGGGTTGATCCTCCGTCAACGACCTTTCTGATGATAGCATCTTAGCAGCGCGTTCGTCAACGGCCTCGGAACCACAATAGTTGAGATCCGTCACCTCAGGTAGACGGCGGCAATAATGCCGTAAAAAGATGGGCGAGCGTTGGCACTCGCGTGCCCTGTGCTTTCGAAACATGACGACGCGCTAGACCTCGACTCTGCTGCTGTCTGAAGCTGACAGTCTCAAAACTCTGCCATGCCCCTCCAACGATGATCGGAGAAGTCTTGTAGACAAGGTGAAATGTAGCGACGCTAGAGCTCGTGCGAGTGGATGTCGCTCGTCCCAGTGGCTGGTCCAGTGGGGGCCCAGGTTGGGTTGTGCGGGAACGATAGCAGATCAGCCACTGCATCTGCGCCTTCCTGGGTCCTGCATCTTCTGACACCACGAAGGCCTCTCTCGTCTCAACAAAGTCCCCATCTTTTTTTGTTCTTCTCGCACACGCCATCGATTGACACGAATTTTTTGTTTTACCGTTCGTGTCAGCCAATTGCTATCTATAGATTTCGTTTCTACAGCTGTAGCTTTTGAAGACTGTCGAAAGTCCACAGAGATATCCGTAAGCCTGATCCTCACCCGTCATATCATCTGGCTCTACCCGCACTCAGTTGTTTAGTACTATGCGTAGAGAAAGAGTTACAGCGAGGAGGCAGGATCTGGCAAGAGGACTAGTTGGTAGTATAGCGTACAGCGGCGTCAGTGTAGAATTAGCTGCCCCAGCGTAAGCCGAAGCGGCAGTGGTCGTGGCGGCGGGCGGCCTATGCCCCAGGCAGTTTTCGTGGCCCTCCAGTTGAGCGGCCTCGTCGGATCCAGCTGCCAAACCACTGCATGCACCCCTGTTCGCTAGCCAGCAACTGGACAAGGTCCGCTACGACCAGCGGCACTAGTGGGCGGGCCTGCTTCGACGTGACCCAATGTACTGACTGGCTGCTGCGGTACCTGCTGCTGATGTAGCTCTACTCGGCTTGAAGCTCCACCCCCCCCGTTCGCAGATGCTGACTCTTGGCCGCCGCTTTCCGCCAAATCGGTACGCATTGGAAAAAAAAAAAAAATAATCATCTCTTACTGCCTTTGGTTACTTACAGCTGCCATCGATAGCTCTGCCAACGACAATATCCACACCACCCCGGTCAGTACAGGTTCCACCTTGTCTTGATTTGATCGCTGCATCTTCCCTCAAGCGCAGAATGATCTTCTTTGGTGGATCGACCTACGCTCGATGCGGCAGAGAAGCTACTGCTTTCCTCGGGTCTTGTTGGAATGCTCCCAGGCCATAGGTAGCTTGCCGTTGCTGCTGCTCGCCCAGCATTGCCTCATCTATGCCAGCTTCAAGCCATCGAGCGGTTCGTCCGAAGCTTGTGAGCTAGATCGATAGGCGAAGAGAAAGAGAGAGAAAAAAACAGTGACTACGGATCGGGCGATTTGCGCGTCCCGTAACGTTCATTTGTCTGTACCTGCTTCCATGTACGTTCTAGTGTCTGTCAGAGCTATCGACATGTCTCTACCGAGGAGCTCTCGCTGCGTGGCGGTTGATGCACCTAAAACTCGTTCGTGTCCGCCTCTTTCGAGAGAGACGCTTCTTCATTCCTGTCCAATCCCTCTTTTGAGCCGTCGAGTCTGCCGTCATGAAGCTCGCTGTGCCCTTTTTCGCGGCGGCTCTCGCCCAGCTGGCGACGGCCGCAACGCCGCGAACGGATTCTTGTCCCTCCGGCCACAAGTGGATCTCGCCCTCGCCCTTCAGTGGGCCTGACGCGGCAGTACAGTACGTCGACCAGGGAGACTGTTTCTCCCTCAAATGGCAATCAGACTGCGCAGATGGCGTCAAGATCGGCTACGTCGCAGATGACAGTGACAGCTTCGTCTTCTTTGACCGCACCTTCACTTCTGAAGAGTTTGACTGGACGGTCAATATCACAGACGCAAGACCTGACACGCCCTGCTACTATATGGTCCTCGAGGATGCATCCGACTCCAGTCGCGCCTGCTGGTCCAACCGTTTCTGTGTCAACCAAAATGCCCAGACTACGACGTCTGGCGCAGCGAACGCTCCGGGCCCGTCTGTGGCGAGTTCCGCCGGCAGCGATGCTTCCATCCTCCCGGCAACTGCGGCGGACCACACAACCTCCAGCTCACCCGCAGCTGTTGCCACGGCGTCTGAAAATGGTGCCGGGACTCCTGCCAGTGGGCGGACGCATGTCAGTACGGCAGCCGCTCCATCCATCACATCGGTCTGTGCTCCGGGCGTTGCGCCAGCTCCTGCTGCGGCCGACACGCAAACCGTCACCTTTGTGGTCACCTCAACTGCTGTCTCCACCGTGACCTCTACCGCGCCGCCTCCGTCGTCAGCTGCCCAGTACAACAATTATGCTCCCAACATTGCGCCGATCTTCAATTGTGTATGTAACTGCGACAGTGCGCGCGAAAACGCCACGACCACGACCACTCTCACCTCAACTGCAGTCACCACTAGCACCTTCACTGCCACCAGCACTTTCGTTTCGACCAGCACCTCTATCGCAACAGACACCGTCACGCAGACCGTCGCTGCCGCCGACTCTGGCAGCTGTGGTGGGGTTGGAGCTGGCAACACTGGCACCGGGAGTGGAGCACAGGCAACCTCGCCAGCCGGAAACGGTACAGGCGTGGGTACAGGCGTAGGCACAGGCACGGGAATAGGCACAGGCACCGGAGCTGGGGTTGGAGTTGCATCTGCCACTGGCACTGGCACTGGTGCTGGTGCAGCCCCTACACTGGCTACACCTCAGACTACATCTGCTCCGTCTAACGGCACAACTGGGCCTGGAAACAATTCATCTCAAGCTGTTGTCATACCCGTCGTCGAGAATGGCTCAACGAGCTCAATTGTGGCCCTGCTGCAGACCTCGGCCTTCCCGTCTGCCGCTTCTGCGACGACTAACGGCGCCCCAGGCCAGTCGGGTGTCGCGACAGCGCCTCTCGCCTCGGGCAGCGCTGTTCCAGGCAGCACGTCGAACTCCACAGAGGCTGTGGTCGTGCCTGTACTCGTCAATGGAACAACGTCATCCATTCTCGCTATTATAAGCACATCACCTGTCCCTTCTGCCGGTGCTGCCACGACCGGTGCATCTGGCGCTCAGACAACTCCCGGTTCTCCAGCTGGTACCTCAGTCCCAGGCAGCCCCAGCAACTTGGACGCTGTCTACCTGCCAATCGTCAACAACGGCACGTCCAGCTCAGTCCTGGCCGTCGTTCAGACCTCTGCCATTCCCCCAGGCGGCTTCCCCACCGGCAGCGCAGCTTCAACCCCAGGTGCCCCTCTCCTGGTGCCGGGCGTGGTGTCCAATCCTTCTGGACCCAATGGCAACGGTGCGACAAGTTCTCCAGGACAGTCAGGCATGGCTCCTGCCGGCGCAACTTCGAATGGAGGCTCCTCTCCTGGCTCATCGCAGACCGGTACAGCTAGCCCAGGTAGCTCGTCGGGTCAGCCAGGGCAGCCAGGGCAGCCTGGCGGTGGTGCCGTGGGATCGACGCCAAGTGGCGCCTCAGCAGGACCGAACTCGGTCGGTACGGGTAACGGCGCGCAGACAACAGTCGGCGTCGGCTCCATCTCCGGCTCCAGCGCACCTAACCAGCCAGCAGGAGCCGGCAACACTGCCGGCAACACTGCTGCCACCACAAACAGCGCTGGTGTTATAGTTGGTGGTCTTACCAGTGCGGCAAACCCATCTGCTCTTCCTAGCTCGGGCGCAAGCAGTCCGGGCGGAGCTTCAGGCTCTGCCGGAGCCGGTGGGTCAAGCGTCCAAGGCTCTGCGGCAGTCGGCACTACCTCAGGGGCTGACGCTGCTGGCACTGGCGGGGCTGCTTCCACAGCTTCGCCTTCAGGATCTGTCACGGGAACCAACACGGGGCCCACTGACTCGGCTGGTATAACAGCTGCTTCCACAGATAGCTCGACAGCTGATGCGGCGTCAGCCACCAACTCTGACGCCTCAGGCACGAATGGTTCGAATGGCTCTTCGCCGACCACCTCATCCGATGGCAGTGACGCTTCCGACTCCGCTGCTGCCGCTGCAAGCTCGGCCTCGTCAGCTTCAGGCAACAGCACCAGCAGTGGTGTGGATGGCGCCGGTGTCGCGGGTGGAGCTGGCACGGCTGGATCAACGGCCGACTCGAGCGGATCTTCAGCCGGCGCTGGAGCTACTGCATCAATGACGGGCTCCGGCTCAAGCTCAAACCCTTCGAGCACCGACCCCAACCGTACCGCAGGTGGGGCCGCCGGCAACACCGATGTACCGTCTGCAGAGGGTAAGAAGGTAGACTCTGGCCTCAGCGGAGGTCAGAAGGCTGGTATTGCTGTCGGTGTGATTGTTGGCGCCTTTGCCATCATCGGCCTCATCGTGGCCGCATGCTGCGTTATTCGCAGGCGACGTCGTGAGAGAGAAGATGATGCGGGCTCCTTCAATGATGCTGGCGCTCCTGGTGGTCCCGGTGGTCCCGGTGGTCCCGGTGGCCCTGGTGGCCCTGGCGGGCCCGGCGGAGCACCAAGCTCAAGCACTCCCATGACAGAGAACAGAGGCACAGGTCAGACTCCTTCCGTGCTTGCTTTCGGAGGCCTACCCAGGCATTCGGACCCAAGATCTCCCAACCAGCCGAACGGAGGTGCTCCAAATCAACCGAATGGAGGAGCTTCCAGGCAGCTCGACCCTGCAAACGCTAATCGGCCCGCTGGAATTGCCCCTGGTCAGTTCAACAACTCGCGTAGGCCTGACGGTGATCTGAACAATGGACCCCGACCTGGCTATGGCGGTACTGATCGTGGAGTACCAGGTGGTCAAACCCCAATCGGTCAGGTTCCAGGTGGTGAGGTTCCAGGTGGCCAGGTTTCAAGTGGTCAAGTCCCCGGTGGGCAAGTCCCGAGTGGACAAGCCCCAGGCGGCACTGCCCCACAAGTCGAAGCCCCAAGATCAACTGGCCCCAGCAGCATCCTCCCTCCTGTGCTTGCAGCTGGCGCGTTTCCAAGAGGCGGAAGAGATGGGAGAGAGCCCAATGACCCCAGTGCACCGCGTCCGAACGGTTCCACTCCACGGGAAGCGCCTCGTGGTACAGACCAAGCCCGTGGTAACCTTCCTTCTGTTCAACCAAACCAGTCAGATCGATCCGGTCAACCCGATCAGCCCGACGCTTCTCAACCGCGTGGTACGACGCAGCCGAATGTGCCTGGGTCATCTGACCAAAGCACTCCAGGAGGCGTCAATCCAAGTGACCGTAAGCGGGCTCCCATTTCAGGCTTGATTGGTCAAGGTGCAGCTTTCAACCGGCCCGGCCAGCCTGCAGCTCCTACCTCGACAACTGAGCCAGGAATTCCAGGGAACAACCAGGACGGTCTTCGTCGGTCGAGCTCTGTTTATGATAGGCCTCAAAGATCTGAAAGTGGTCACTCCAGTAATGGAAGTGGACACGAGCTGCTTACTGGGCTTACTGGTGCTGCCGCAGGAGGTGTTGCAGGAGCCGCCACGAGCGCGCTTCGGGGTAACAAATCACTGGCTGACCGTCGCGCTGGGTATAAGAAGAGCCGTGGCTCTGCCTCAAGCTCTCCAAACTCTGTCACTCGTCGCCGTCGGCACTCTTCTGCCAGCGATGACGTTGCACCTCAAGCTCCACACGATTTCACTGGGCACGATGTTCGCAGTCCTGGTTCTGGCCAGCCTGCTCCTGTCTATGACCGCTCTCTGCCTGGATCTGGCCGATCGTCTGGCGAGACAGGGGATAGCTTCACTCCGTCTGATCCAAACAGGCACAGCGACCGCGGATATGGGAAAGCTCTTGCAGGCGCAGTTGCTGGCACCGCCCTCGGCGCAGCTGTTGCTGGTCGACACAGAAATGGCAAATCAGATCATCCCCGCGATGCTCGTTACGAGCAGGGTCGTTCTCAACAACCTGGACAGCATGGTGATTCCCGACGCTACGAAAGATCATCTCGGTACGATCCTCTCTTGCCAGGCTCACACGATTCTCAGCGACAGCATCCATCACGCCGGTCTCCCCCAACTTCGATTTCTGCAAACAACGGTCAAGCACCTGCTGGTAGACGCAGAGATGATCCAATGGGCTCCGCACCGCACGGCCCGTTTGGCTCGAGTGACTATCCTGACCCGAACGTTCCAGGCTCGGGCCGTTCGCGCCAGTCGCAGGGTGCACCGCCGTCCGCAGGATTGATGCGTGGTGCGTCACAAAGGGACGAACGATACCCCGCCGGTCCTACAAACTATTCTGGAGGAGGTGGCTACAACCCAGATGGGAGAATGGAGCACAACACGAGGGCGCCAGATGGCAGCGGCAATCAAAGATCGTCTAGATACGATCCTCTGATAGAACCGGGCCCATCTACTGGATTCACATCTTTCCACCAGTCGGGAGGCTACCCTCGGGATGATCGCGGCACGTCAACCATAGTTGCAACTCACGACCACAACGATCCCGCAAGAGCTGCAAGTCCAGCAACGGTCTACATCACAAGATACGTCACAAATCAGAGCACCCAGACCAACAGGAAGCCCTCGAATGAGGAAATCCAACAACGACAGGATCCACAGCAACAGCCGCAGCCGCAACCGCAACCGTCGCAGCCGTCGCAGCCGTCGCAGCCGTCGCAGCCACCTCAGCCGTCTCAGCCGTCTCAACCGCGTGAACCTACTGAGAATCTCAGGAACTTGCAAACGCTTTCGCAGCCTCCGCAAGAGACACTCGTGCAGTCACAGACGCTCCCGCAATCACTTTTGGTTCAGCAGCCACAACAGATTCCGCAGCCACAGCTGTATCAACAAACTCTGCAGAGCCCTCAGTCGCCACAGCTCATACCAATGCAGCCGTTCCAGTACTATCAGCCGTTCCAACAGCCGCAGTATATGCAGCAGCCGCAGCCGATTCCGCAATCTCCACAGATGCTACCTCTCCAGCCACTTCAGACGTTCCAGCCTTTCCAGCCTTTCCAGCCATTGCAACCACTTCAGCAATTCCAGCAGCCTCTGCTTGCGCAACCTCAAACGCAGCAACAGCAGCAGCAACAGCAACAGCAGCAGCAACAGCAACAGCCGCAGCCGCAGCCGCAGCCGCAGCAACAACCACATTTGCAACAGGTCACGCAGCCGCAGCAGCCATATCAATACCAGCAGTTGCAGCAAGTAACACAGCCTCAGCAGCCCCAGCAGCCCCAGCCGGCGCAGGAAACTCAGCAGCCACGATCATCTCAAGGAGCAGTTCCAACAGACGGCCAGCCAACCAATAATTCAGGCGCACTTGGAGCTGGTGTTGGTGCATTTACAGGAGCAGTCCTAGCCTTGCAGAACAGGTTGAACCCAGGAAAATCATCCAACACGACCTCCAGCAATGAGGTCGTCAATGACCCCTATGGCAACAGCAGAAGAGCTCTCCAACCGGGTGTACCACAGGCTTCTAGTGAAGGTAACAGAGGGCCTCAAGGTACAGAGAGCCCGAGTGGCTACAACTCCCTGTCTCGTCAGGTCGTAGGTAGCTATGGAGGAGCTGGCAATCTGCCAGCGGCTGGTCAATCCGCTTCTGGACCAACATCAGTACAGCAGGGGTTCAATCCAGGGACTTATCCAACAGGAACCATTGGATCGACGACGGCAACGACACAAGGAACCAACAACCAACGCAGCGGCTTCTCTTCCAGCGGAGTAACTCAAACACAGCCTGTGACTAGTTACACCACCCAGGATACAGACGCCACGAGAGCTACGTTTGGCGTGGATGATGGACGAGACTCCTCCTTTCGTACGGATGCAAGGCTCGTGATCGACGATTCAGATGCTCAATATGGCAACAGCGCGTACCACACGAGAGGCAGGGACAGCCCAACCCGACGGTACCGCAGCAGTTCCGCATATGATGGCGGCAGCAGGTACTTCTCCACCCCAGGTTGGGGATCCGGCGGAAGCGGCTGGGGTGCAGATGCGATCGAGGCGATGGCTAAATCCGCAGCGATGCGTGATCTCGATTACCTCTCGCCTGCTCGACCCGGCAGCAGTCACTCTCTCAGGCGTCCTGAGGCGAGCATCAGCATCCAGGGCCCAAACAACAACATGTCTGGAGGTGGAGCGTCGGCAACAACTGGCACACAGTACACCACCCAAGACAACTCTTACGCAGCTACTGGGTCCAGAGGCATTGATACTTTCATGAGTGGTCAAGGTCTCTCGTCTGCTTCCTCCCAACAGCAGCAGCAGCAGCAGCAATCGAGTCTCCAATATGGAAGCCGACAGGTTGCTGGTGGTGGTGCCGGTGGTGCCGGTGGTGCCGGTGGAGCTATTGGTGCAAGTGGCAGTGGCGCGGGTGCCAGTGGCGCGGGTGCCAGTGGCGGCAGCTACGGCACAACCAGCCACACAGAATACCGTATCGTCGACGGCAGCGGCAACGTCATCAGCAGCCAAAGCTACAGCGGCGGCGATGGCAGCGGCAACAGCAGCGGCGATGCCTCCGCGCTCTTCGCCGAGGCACAGCGAAGACAACAACAGCTCCTGCAGCAGCAGTTCGAGACCGGTGGCGCCACGACCATGATGTACAGCGACGGCTCTGCAGGCCACTCTTCAGGCACCTACACGTCTGGCCCAACAGCCGGCGCACACTCCTCCACGATCGTGACAGAGCGGGTTGAAGACCCCGAGACATCTGCGTTGTTTGGATGAGTTAAGTGGGAAGAATAGAAGAATAACGGGTCTTTTGAACCTCAATGTGCCGAATTTCTCCTCGACCACCCCACAAAAAAAAAAAAAAAAGAAAAGAAAAGTTTGAAAGGAAAACCACAACCAAAAAAGGCGAAACGAACCGGAAAAAAGAAGAAAAATGATGCATGTGAAAACTCCAAACAATAAGTATGAGAGGCTAAAATGTACAAAAAGGGGGGGGTTACCGGACGTTGGGGGGACCAAGAAGACCTGACTTTGACTTCGTGGATGAGCTGAGAGCGATGGGAATGGGGCGGTGCAGTGCAGTACATGCTGTCAAAGGGGAAAGGTAATTTACGAAATGACTAGTAATAGACGAAGGAATGAGAGAAGAAGATAAATTCACGATTTCACAATATCTGAAGATCATTTGTCCAGCGTGCTGAGACCTCGAATGTGAATATTAGATCGTTAACTTCACGGACCAAATGAAAGGGTTGATGTTGTCTTTGGTGTTTCATCACATTTATTGTGCGTCGTCGGCCAAGTAGTAATACAGTATGCGGTTTTTTCCCCTCGCAAATCATCTCTCAAACCCAAGATAGTTAACATTTTCCCTCGCTCTCTCCGAATCAATCCATTGCCATGGATAGTAGATTCGCATCTGCTTCCTTTTCCCTTGTTTTAAGAACGCCTAGTTTTTGGCTTGACTCTCGAATCGAAAGATGACCATGAAAAATCCCGACCTTTCCCTGGCCTCCAATTACGCAAAGTTGTCTGACCTGTCCACCCAAATATCCTCCAGCTCGGCAAAGCTTTGGAAGTGCTGCGGCCTGTGCTCGGCAGCATAGAACATGAGCGGCGTGTCGAGCTTGACACGGAAATCTTTGCGCTCCACACTGCCGAAGGCGCTGCCCATGAAGCTGTAGTTCCACAGCCCTCCATTCTCCGGTACCAGGAAGCTGCCCATGATCCGGTCACTGAGCAACAGCTGGCACTTTTCGCCCATTGTCTGAGGATTGAAACCACTCGGCATGTCCGAAGTCAGATCTCGATTATCGGCGCCCCATTTGTAGCCTTGGGGCGTGAGTGCCCATGCGCTGAGGCTGACTGAACCAGGGGTGAACGAAACCGTCATCGTCACGGTCTTGCTATCCCACGTCTTGTGGCGGTCCATCAGCCTAGCGTGCTGGGTTACATCTGCAGCCGGCATGAAGCGTGGCTCGTTGCCAGCGACCGTATGGATGAGACCCAGTGGTTCCAAACCTGCCAACATCTCAGAGTGCGGTAGATGCTGTGGAAGCTGTACATCGCGCGTGTTGCCGACCTGCGGGACCATTACGATTGTGCGAACCTCCTTGACCTGATCATTATCTGGAGGGGAGCTGCCGTAAAGATAGCCTGCTACCTGGACACGCAGGTCTGCAATGGTTATGAATTTCTTCAAAATATTCTTGGGCATGATGTACGTCGGATGGCCCTCTTCTCGAACGTCATCGTAAGAGATGTAGATGTTGTTTGCTCGAGTGCGCAAGTTAGACGTCGCTATGGCACGAGATCGCCACTCCGTCTTTGAAGCAAATTGCTGCGTCTCGAATTGGGATGTTGTCGTCACAACGATCTCTTCACCACGACTGTTCTGAGTCTTTGTAGTCACGGCTGTCAACTGATTCTGCTCTTCCTGTTGCTTGTCGATCTCAGCAGCTTGCTGCCGCTGCATCGAGGGCGCACTGATTTCCATACCCAAGATGATATCCCTGACCTCACTGCTTGTCAAACTGGACACGTTGACATTGTTCTTCTTGCCATAGTCATTCAAGATCAAGTCACGCAGAGAAACTTCGACCTTGATCCAATCCTCATCCGACAGCGAAGGCCATATATGGTGGTCCTGCGTGATGACAGTCTTGTCGGGGCGCAAAATCAGTTTCGCCTTGTCCATGTTGACTTGTAGGGCACGCAGGATCAAAATGAGACGTGAAAAGGCTGTGTACGAAGATACACTCTTCTGCCACTCATCGTACAAATTGCACAAGACCATCTTCGGCTCAGTCGCACGAAGGATCATGTCGGCAAGCTTTTCAACTTTCATTGCGGCCTGGAAAGGCAACTGCAATTCTGAAGCACGTATCGAGATATTGGGAAAGTCCAGCAAGTGGACCTCCAGAGGATCAAGCAGGCCCTTACGTGTGACAATCAGCTGCTTGGGTTGTTCATTAACAGGGAGAGACCGGATCAAAGCAGCCACTTCTTCAGCAGTTTTCCACTTGGCGAGCTGACCCAAGCGTTTTTGGCCTGCCCAGACGCTTGTGTGAATAATCTTGAGGAACAACTGGCCAGTGCGAGGGTTGAAGATGAAGATGGCACCGTTGATCGGCTTCGTTGTCAAATTGCCTTCGAATGTTTTGTGAATTGTGACACGGTACACTTGCGTGTCGTCGATGAAGAGCTGAATCTGGTTGCTGAACAATTCTGAGTAGTTCTGAGAGTTCAAAAACTCCTGGTTACTCTCTGATGCGTATAGTTGAAGTCCCTTCCTGATACGCTCACGAAGAACATACAACGCTGGATTCGCCTTCATGATCTTCGCCATCGCCTGTTGGACCAGGATCTTGAGGCCAGGGAAGTATTGTCCGTATGCAGAGTACAAATTGTAGGCCAGATCAATACCAATCATGAGACCCGTTGGCGACGGGTAGATGCTCATGCTGTCTGTCGTGTAGTCAAGGAATTTGGCGCGGGTGTACCTCTCGATATCGTGCGAGTCGTAGTCTCCGTAACGCAGCTGGACGTCAAGCCAGAATTTGTTTGTAGTTGTAGGTTCAGTGACATCTTTGGTGTCGAACAAAAGTGACGGCTTCGTCACATTCCATTTATGCGTGGCAAAAAGGAGAATGTCAGCACAAGAGCTGTTCATTTTGTACGATTTCCTAGGGTGAATTGTCTCCTTCTGAACCATCTCAATACCCAGACTATCCAGTTCTTGGTCAAAGACTTGGCACATATCCATGACAACAGATTCATGAATTTTCTGCCACAAATGGGCGCGGAAGATTTGGATCAGTGAGATTTTCAGCGTCGGAATCTTGCCATGGAGGAAGATGCCGGTCAAGTCGAGCTGGACCTGGAATCCGACGTAGACGTTGGCACGGTTAATGGTCGGTGACCACCAGAGTGTGAACCGACGATTCGGAATCTGGTTGAGACCTGAACGTTGAGCATTGGTCAATTTCTTGAACTTCATTGACTCCTCAAAGCCTGAGGCTTTCTCCCAGAAAAGTCCCTCCCAGGAAGGAAAGGCAGTAGCTTTGAACAGGGTATGCTCGAGAATTGTCTCAACACCGCCCAAAGCCTGAATCACATCTGTGCGATAGGCATTGAGGTTCCATAGCTTGCCGTCGTGTCGCTGGCTAGTCCACCAGAAAGGATTGCCTTTCATTAACTGGAAGGTCTTGAATTCTGTCCTTGCTCGGAATCCTTTATCGAAGCTGAGCGTGCTTCTGTCCTTTTGGAACAAGGTATTGATACGTGGTAGACCCCTGTCCCAGCTGTCTTCTAGATCCTCTAACGTGAGTCGGCGGTTATTCTGCAGGGCCTCCGCACGCTTCTGGGAATATTCCATCCAAACCCGCTGGGAATCTTGGAACTCAGCTTCCCAAGGGACGATGTATCGGAAGATGTTGGGTATCAAAGTCTCCTCATCATGGCTCATACCGGCACGATAATGTGTCACACCAGTGTCTGTCTGCTTAGACCACCGCTTATCACTTGCTGGGATCAGGATATGTGATCCCGAAATCATGCCCAAGCCTCCCAGTTCCTTTGGCGTGTAGAACACGGCTGGGGGGAATCTCGAAGGCATTTTAGAGTTCAGTCCAATCTTTACCCGAGTCTGAATCTTCGTTTCACACTTGACAATGGTGTCCAACAAGGCAACAGTAGAGATGGCGGCCTCGCGGTAGTACGTGAATAGCGCAATGAGCGCCGTGTTCCATTTATTGGCAATCTTTGTGAACGTCGTTGAACCAGACGACATCAAGATCTGTCGAATACGATTGTTGAATTGTTGGATATGCTCTTCCGTGACCTGGAGGAAGGCATGCGCTGTCCGCTCCTTCGTCGAATTGTCAGTGAGAGACCAGACGCTATCTTTGACTGGAAACTCGCTGTTCTGGTTCCGACTTTTAGGAAGGATTCGAACTTCAAAGCCGCACATCGCGTACAAGAGATTTGGGTTGTCCCTACTGTAGACGCTAGCAAACGTATCTTCCCACTCGACGGTAGTGAGAGACCGAGGAAGACGATTCTTGAGATCCCAAAATACAGCCCTGCCAAGGTTGACATCGTGCCGCATTAGCCGCATTCGAGAATCTCGTGGCCAACACTTCTTGTTTTTGTAGCCTATGACGTTCTCGAAATTGGGATCTGGCTGCTCGGTAAGGAATCGTTGGATAAGATCCCGTGATTCTTCAGCAGTAAACCTAAAGAATACCCAGATGCGATCAATGTACCTCGAGTACAGCCTGATAGGGTGTCTAGTCTCCGTCTCTCGGTCCTGAAATTGCAGGAAATCATTGGGCTTGTTAGGAGGCCCTGCAATCTCACTCGCACGATTCAGACCAAGCAGAAGTAGATCAAGTACCAAACCATAGTACTGGAACACAAATGCAGAGAATTGCAAGCCACGAATCAAACCGAAACTGTTGACATGGTTCATGTCCTTGTAGTTCAATTGAACGTTATTCTTAGCGGTAATGTAGTCCGCCAGATTGTGGTCCATGATCAAACGCAGAAGCCTGTTCAAAAGTGTCAGATCCATCTTCTCATAGACCTTCGAGAGTTGTGTTTCGATGAGGACATTGCATTCTCCGTCAGATGTCTCCCAGACATTGCTCAAGTTGTTGATGCCTTGAGCCCATTTATAAGTGAGTAATGGTGGCACTTCAGAATCAGATGGCTTGATCCAGGCTGGGAACAAGTGGCGTTGGTCGGCCTGGAACCATAGGTATTGGTCCAGATATGCGTCAGTGATTTTCTCGATGGGCTCAACATCGTAGACAGGGTTTATGCTGCTGTAGTTGTCGTTCATGTCGATGCCCACCTCTTTGAAAGCTCTCTGAGTGAGCAAAAACCGTTTTATTCGCGTCAAAGTCTGTCCCGGTGAATCATACGCTTGTTCAATTAAAGCAAGTTCCTCCCGCTGACTTTGATTCAGTCGACCCTTGACGGAATATGCCTCTCGAAGACGCTCCAAAGCGAGGATAAGGATCTTTGTATCATGCTTATATGATACAGCTGGGAAAGGGATGGGTGAAAATCGGCGAGATTCGAGCCAGTGGACAGTTGTTGTGTATATTGCGACGCCTTCTTCAGAAGAGACGTACGGTCCATCCTTCATGTAGTTGTGCTGACGCTCTTGCTCGGCTTTCAGCCAAAGCCGAGTAAGACGGCCGAGGTTCTTCTTGGCCACAGTCTTGTCCACGGTCGCTCCTCGTCGAATGCGCTCTCTGTTGTAGTGTGCAACCGAAATCCACCAATCGGACTTGCTCTTGACGTATCTCAGGATGATATTCTCCACAGGAGCCGGCAGTCCGGGAACTTTCCAAGGAATATTGCTTTTCCAGCAACGCCAAGCTTCAGAGAGATGTTGCAGAATTGTGTTGACTTTATTCTGCTTAATCCCCTCTGGCATCATATCCATCAGATCCGCCATAACAGACGCACGAAGCTCGAGGTCAAAATGAGACTCCACTCGCTGTTTCGTTATTGTCTTTGCCACGCCCTTCGAATGGCGACCTTCGAATTGACGAGAAAGAAGGTTGCCGAGCCATCGCTCAAGGAGTGGGATGATACCACGCATGAAGAACAACCACACACGCCAAGCAGGCGCCCAGAAGCCGCAGCCTGGTCCTTTACCTACTGAACCAGCGTTAAACTTGTAGTAGATCAGATGCTTGAGATCTTTGCAGGAGCGGATCTGGTGCATCAACTTGTACTTGTAGCGGTACATTCCAGTCAACTGGCCAACGTGATTAAATGCATACAAGATGCCATCAGCAAGCTGGAAGGCGTCAATGTTGCCGAGACGATACTGCACTTGAGCATCCACAATCAATTTTGTCAACCTCAGAATCTCACGCATCAAGTGAAACGCGTTACCAAAACGTGACTTCTTCCTCTCTTTGGTGGTCAATGTCTTGACAGGCTTGAGGTTGAAATTGTAGTCGAGGTGGAGATATGTAAGATTCTTGCGGTGAATGAGAAGATTGAGCATGTTGAAACCTTGTCGACACACTTGCAAACCTGCCTCAACCCAATCGATAGTAGTTTGTTGGAAGAATTTCGTAGCCTTGAGTGACTTCATGAGACTCTGCTTGTTGATGGCCTTCGAGTCCCTCTTATGAAGTTCGTTCAACACAAAAGTCTTCAGCAGCTTCTGATACGACACCCTGACTTTGACTGGCTGACCCTGTGGAACATGTTCGAGATAGTAATGCTTGACCAGTGGTACGTCTTGTGCCCGCACCATGCGTCCTGATCGACGGTCAAAAGGATATGGGGCCCACCACAAAGATATGGCAGATGATGTCTCTTCATTGAATAGTTCTTCGTCGTCGAGGAAGGCTTCCATGTTCCCAGGAAGCTTAAACTCGAGTTCCTCTTCAAGCTCTGACTTGGACTCATCTCCATTCATCCCTGGGCCGAAAATCTGGTCCTCGTGGCTGACTGTGAGGTTCTTTGGCGCCACAGATCTGGATGAGATGGGGTTTATAGACGGATCAAAGTAAAAAGCAGGAAGGCTAGGATCTCCGGCTCGAATGAAGGCAGTCTGGGGATGCGAATGCCAGCCAATCTTGACACTCCTTGGCAAAGAATTGTAAAGATAGGGATATGCGACTCGGTATTCCGTACGCATTGGTGCCCGGAAAATGATACGATCGATGGCGTTGAATTCTCCAAAATCCTCATCATTTGGATCAATATCTTTGTACAACGGCTCGAACCGAGGTCCCTCAGGTATTGCGACATTCAAAGCCTTGGCGGTTAGAAAGCTTGGAAGGTCAAAAAGATGGAAGTAATTTGGATCCACCTCATCACTCAGAAGCCGACTGCTGAGACGGTGCAAGGTGGCCATCTGAGGTAGAGTCAGGTTCCACGTCTTGTAGCTTGGGCCGTTTACGTGGGAGGTGTCCGAAAGGGGTCTGTGATCGTAGAACCATTCGTAAATCGGGGCATCCTCGTCTTCGTCGAGCTCCAGCTGTACCGGCTCAGGAGGCTCAACATCTTCGATATTTTCGGACCACGACAATGGAGGCTCTTCATCGTCAAATGGAGGGAATCTCATGCGTTTGAACAACCTTCTATCACGTTTTTCCCTTGCCATACTGTACCACATCGTTGCCCACTGAGCTTGAAAGACAGGTTCGATAACACGCGGGGTCTCGTTAACAAGTGTCAGACAGCCGTTTATGTGGTAGAGGACTTTGACATCTCTTGTGGACTCCCAGGGCATAGGCATATTCTCCAATAGCTTGAGGACTGCGTGTGGCATGAACTTTAGCGCACCCAAGTAGCTTCTCTTGTCGTTGTTGAATTTCCTCTGTGAGATGTCTCCAATATCGCGCACGATCTTCCGTAAATGCTCGGGAGGCATGTCAGCCTTCTGGGTCTCCACGAAGCCTCCCTTACGTTTTTCTCCAAAACGAGTACGCTGAGTACGAATCCATTCCTGTTTCTTCTTTTGAAATTTCGCGACGTGAGGATCTGCTGGCGGCCTGTATCCAGGTGGAGGCGGCGCTGATGGCATGGGAGGTGGTAAACCTCCTCCCCAGCCGGGAGGCGGTGGTGGCACGCCAGCCATCGTGAGGAAATTTGATGAACTCGGAGCTTGTCGAGGGGATCCCTCACGGGCGAGCTGGCAGGTGAGAGTTCAGTAAGGCTGCTCGAGCGATAGCTTGAATTAATAGCCGTTTCGGTAGGCACTTACCAATCAACGTAGCCTCTTGACAGCGCGACGTGCTGTAATGAGTATTGCTGGTTGTTGTCGATCGTGAAAGGATAAGAGGGTGGCACTACTGCGCAAAGAGTTCGAGAATCTTGAATCACGAGCGGTGCCAAGACTTTGCGTCTAGCGTACCGACCAAGAAAGAGCCTCGGCTATAAAGATTTATATCCGAATGCCATCAGTAGGGCTGATCCCGCACACATTTTGAGATAGCAATTCTAGTGTTAGGAAGGAGAATACTTGCTTGCATCGACGTTTTGTAGAGATTTCCTTCAATTCTGTCGCCAAAATGCCTTCCCACAGATTGACCTTCGTAAGTTTGTGTTTAATCACAAAGTATGAGTATTTTTGCTAATCTTCTCAATAGCGCCGAAGGAACCCGTAAGAAGATACCCAGACGACAGAGCAATAGACGAACCATTTCTCACACGATTTCACAGATACAACACTCGCTCCAACAAGGTCCGAGTGATCAAGACACCTGGTGGCCAACTCCGATTTCTACACACCAAGAAGAAGGGTACAGCGCCCAAGTGTGGTGACTGTGGAACCAAGCTTCAGGGAGTGAGTTTATGGTTTTTCCTATTCTTTATCGCGGACGGTGGGAATACGATTTGCTGGGACTGGATCGAGGAAGAAAAGAAAAGTCATGTGAATGAAGGTTGTGCTTCCATATACTGACACAATATCAGGTGCCTGCGCTCCGGCCTCGTGAATACGCAACCATCTCTCGCCCAAAGAAGACTGTTCAGCGTGCTTACGGCGGTTCTCGATGCGCAAACTGTGTCAAGGACCGGGTTGTGCGCGCTTTCCTTATTGAGGAGCAGAAGATCGTCAAGAAGGTCTTGAAGGAGAGTGAAGAGAAGGAGAAGTCGAAGTCGAGGAAGTAGGTCGTGGTAAAAAGGAAACGATTTTGCGATGAAGGGCGTACGGTTCGCGGCAACGATTATTAGGACATACCTTCGATCCACCATGAAGTGGCATCAGTTTGGCCTTTTGAACAATCAATTTTAAATTGTAACATGATTGGACGGTCTCTCGCAATAGCCTTCGGCTGCCAACTTCCCATGAACGTCTCCATCATCCAAGTGATCGTCTATTGTGTTCCATAACAAGCAACCGGATGAATTCTGCAATTCTTGGTGAGCTGGCTCGGTCTGTTGCTTTTCAATCCCTTCAATAATATGAAATGGTATTACGTATAAGCCATAAGCATCCAGACCAACTTGTCAAGTACGAACCACCCCAATCTACCAAGATGGTACACCGAGATTGACTGACCAAATACTGGAAACACCAGTGAGCATACCTGGAGCGGGCTGCGCAGATTTCACAAAGTAGCATCCAACGACAGAAAGACCCAGTGAAGGAATGTTTGCGAAGCTAAAATGCCATCTTTGTCGAGAACTCACCCTATGCACATTCTATGCACAAGCACAGTACTTAATTCACCGCGTATCTAACAACTAATTTAAACACTCGGGGTTTGGCATGCTTTCTCCGAATTGGCATGTTCTTCTAGCCCATGGTGATCATTAAAACTTCCAGCAAGCAACATGATGTCGAAACAGATCGTTTATGAATGTGGAACCAAACGTTCCAGGCAGCTCAAGCTCGGCTCAATTCTTATCCAGGCGCACTGCTGGGTTCGACTCGATGAAATTCAAGTCGACTTTGTGTCCCAGAAGGTCACGGATATTGTTCAAACCATACTTGATCATAGTTGGTCGCTCCAGACTCAGTCCCCAACCATAGACCCGCAAGTTCGGTGGGAGGCCCATAGGAAGCAGCATCTCCGGTCGAAACATTCCACTGTTTCCGATTTCTACCCACCTTTTCAGTCCGCTGTGGTAGCCAAAAATCTCCATGGACGGTTCTGTGTAGGGATTATAGGCGGGCTTGAACCTGAGCTTGTTTATGCCCATCCTGCTGTAAAACACTTCCATGAATCCGATGAGGCCTCCGAGTGTCAGATCATAATCCGCGATGACACCCTCGACCTGGTGAAACTCGGCCAAGTGAGTCGCATCTACTGTCTCATTTCGAAAGACGCGGTCTATCGAGAAGTACCGGGCAGGCTTTGGATCAGCTGCAAGCTTGTGCAGTACCGACGCTGAGGTCGCAGTCGTGTGCGTTCGTAACACAAGTCTCAAGGTCTCATCCGCCTTCCATGGGTAACGATATCCAAGTGAGCCAAACTTTCCATCTTCATGTACAGCTTGGATATCATTCCAATACCTGTCATATTCTGCTTGGCTATGTCTTGTTCCTTCAGCTGCGTCTGTGGTCTCCTCCGGCCGTGGTTTATCCGCCTTGGTTGGGTCTGAGATGAAGAAGGTGTCCTGCTGGTCTCGAGCCGGGTGTTGTTGAGGCACGAAGAGCGCATCAAAGTTCCAGAAGCCGCTCTCGACGAAGTTGCTTGTTGGCATCTCTGAGAATCCCATCTCAAAGAATATCCGCCGAAACTCTTCTCGTACCTTCATCAAGGGATGCAGGGCACCAGACGATGTGGGCGCACCCAGCGCAGCGAAGTTGTAAGGCTTGAGCTTCACGGTCTTCCAGGAACCGCTCTGAAGCATGTCCGCAGTCAGATCGGTCTCTTCCTTCACGAAACTGGTCGAAAACTTGGAACCTTTTTCCACCTTGAAAGAAATAACCTTCTTGGTCTCTATCAATTTACGCTTCCTCAGTTCAGCTATGACATTCGAATCTGAAAGCGTCTTCGTGTCTTGAACTATCTTGAGGTTGTCCTGGACGGTGTCCTTGATAGTGTCCGTAATGGCGGCCTTCCAGGTGTCGCCGTCTTTCCGTATCCAGCCAGCCTGTAAAGCTCTGCTCTGCCCGACTCCCGAAATCTGCTTGCCAACTACATTCTGTTCCGATCTTCAGTTTTTATGGACCTCCATTACCCAGGTGAGTTAAATACATACGGGTAGGTCTTTCACTTTCAGCCCCTCCACAGCCTGTCGCACTGCTTCGAAGACGCGAGCTTCATGGCTTCCGTTTTGGACAATATCCTGACCTTCTTTGGTCAAAAGTAGTTGGTCTTGAGTAATTTGCTGATATGAAACGTATTCTCGGGACCCCAGCCGATCTAGAGTTGCTTTTATGTCGTTAAACTTATCATTAGGGAACGCTGAATTGGTGAAGAGCGGCCCGTCACTGCTCTCAAGAGCATGCAAGACACGCGGTAGAAGATCAGACTCCATTGCGGACAGAGGTGCAGTGCAGAGTATTGTAAGCCAGATAATTTGACCCAGTCCGATGCGTCAGAGCCAGGTCCTTCTGCTTTACGTGTTTAGCTGTTGATAAATTTATTTGAGTCACTCGTGGGGCAGCGGGGGACAATCTCCGTAGCCGTTCCTTGCCGCTATGCCGCAGCATTGGAGTGGAGAATCATATTCTAATCTGCAAACGTCAAACCAATGTCCAGTGTGGATAAGATAATTAAGGGGACTCTCTCATAATCGGCGGATGCCGCAAATTCAAAGCAGCATTATCCAGAATAGCGCGGGTACTTCTTTTTACCGGTCAAGTCATTTTGAGTCGTCTTGCTCAATTATTCTTTTACACTCTCTTTCTAATTGCATTCTCTTCCAACAATCAATTTCTCACGTCTTAACGGTTGGAGTGCTGGTTTGGAGGTACTGTAGGCTTGATATTTAGGACATGAGATGCTGAGCTCAAACAGTGTCAGTGGGAACAAGAAACTGTATCTTCATACACTTGGTTCGTCTTGAAAACTGTAGTGAGATTCCTACTGCAAGATGACTTGTGTTGATACTACATGTCAGTCCAGGTCGCTAAATTGTTTTTTTTTGAAGGCCTCGGCTTTACCCAGCCTTTCACTTGCATTTGATAGTTGAGTGTGATTTTGAAGATGCAATGTTGCAGTAGTGACTTGTCACGTTAAGTGAATTGGCATAGCCACAACTCTCTATAGCATAAATGCTTAATAAGAAGCGCGGAGCAGATTTAGTGGCCATTGCTTCGCTTTCCCGTCAAGGTGACAGTTGTCATCATGCGATTGCGACTTTCACCTGCTAATCAATTTGCCTCCGAATGCAGATCCGCTGACTGCAAAGGTTACACGTTGCGCTCTAGCTGTGTTGCTTGCATTTTCGACTAGATAAATTAATGTTTCTGGTCACCATTCATCGCTGATTATTGTAATAGTGCGGAATAATCTATAATGATACAAAATATCAACATTATCTAAGCAAGAAATTGGGCAGGGAACCCCTGCCTCGGCTATGTTCACAGTCTTCTCTTCACGCCATGATCGCATCATGTGCTGTGGACTTTGGCGTGTCCACCTCATGCTTTCACTGATTTGGCTTGTCCTGTCATTACCATTTGCAGTGAGCAGTACGCGACTCTCGGCTTTGAGACGAGATACATCCTACCTGTTTTATCATGGCTTCGATAACTACATGAAACACGCCTTTCCAGATGACGAGCTGAGACCAGTTTCGTGCAAGGCTTTCACTAGAAACGATAGCAATCAACATAATTGGGAGCTGAATGACCCGCTAGGCAACTACTCACTCACGCTGATCGATAGTCTCTCTACCCTTGCGGTTCTTGCATCCTCCTCTCAATCGAAGGCGGATCGCAAGAAGGCGCTTGGGAAATTCCAAGATGGTGTAAGGGCTGTTGTTCGTCTGTATGGAGATGGTGTGGATGGCCCGTCAGGCAGTGGCGAACGAGCTCGTGGGTTTGATATCGATAGCAAAGTACAAGTCTTCGAGACAGCTATTCGTGGCTTGGGTGGGCTTTTGAGCGCTCATTTATTTGCAATTGGAGAACTTCCAATGAGGGACTATCGCCCAGAAAAGAAGCGTGAAACTTCATTTGACAGAACGCAAGCTATCAAATGGAACCGCAAATTCTCCTATGATGGCCAGCTTCTTCGGCTAGCCCACGACCTCGGCCGCAGACTTCTCCCAGCCTTCAACACCCAGACGGGTATTCCCTATCCGAGAGTAAACTTGAGACATGGAATTCCGTTCTATCGCAACGCACCACAAAATACTGTTATTGAAGATGCAGAAAGCGGAGGTGGCAGACCAGGCCAGTGCCGGGCCGTGCCGCACTCCGACGATGAAAGAACGGAAACGTGCAGTGCGGGAGCTGGCAGTCTTGTGCTAGAGTTTGCCACCCTCAGTCGACTGACTGGCGATGAGCGCTTTGAATTGCTCGCTAAACGAGCTTTTTGGGCGGTTTGGAGCCGGCGGATGCCGACCGACCTGGTGGGATCGGGTATCGATGCGGAGACAGGTGAGTGGAAGGGGCCACCATCGACAGGCATCGGTGCTGGCGTTGACAGCTTCTATGAGTACGCCATCAAATCTCACGTACTCTTGTCCCGAGGCAATCCTGCCTCACCAAGAAACATGAGTGGGCCTGTCGAAAGTCTCTTCGAGCCCCCTCCTCTCTCTGCATGGGAGGAAGGTGCTGACAGCTTTCTCGAAGCCTGGCAAACGGCTCACCGAGCCATCAAACGACACGTCTTCCGAGATGAGAACGCGGTGCATCCGCATTACACTCAAGTGAACCTTTTCAATGCAGCTCAACAAGCAAATTGGATTGATAGTTTGAGTGCGTTTTATTCTGGAGCACTTGTTCTCGCCGGCCAGATTGAGGAGGCAGCCGTCACTCACCTGCTTTTTACCGCCTTGTGGACAAGATATGCAGCGATTCCTGAGCGCTGGTCGACAGCAACTGGTGACATTGAGCATGGCCTGCCATGGTGGCCCGGCCGCCCGGAGTTCATTGAATCTGCATACTACCTATATCGAGCGACTGAGGACCCGTGGTATATTCATGTTGGTGAAATGACTTTGCGTGATATTCGGCGTCGATGCTGGACACCATGTGGCTGGGCCGGGATTCAAGATGTTCGTACAGGCGAGCTCACAGACCGCATGGAAAGTTTCTTCCTAGGCGAAACGGTAAAATATCTGCATCTACTCTTCGACCCTGAACACCCTCTCAATAAGCTCGACGCCCCTTGGGTCTTTAGCACGGAAGGTCACCCTTTGATCATCCCCAAAGTCAGTAAAGGGTTACTAAGAAGGTCAAGAACCTCGCCATCGGCAGAACTTATCTCCAATGATCTGGTCTGTCCCCCAGCACCCACAGCTCTTCCCTTGACCATCTCAAACACAGCTGCTCGGCCAGACCTGTTTCATGCAGCTGCGCTAGCTAGGCTTCATTGGTCGACGCCGAACTCACAGCAAGAATCGGCCCTCTTGGAAATGAATGAGCTTGGTCCAGGTGTATCGATTGATGATGTTCGTTCTCCCACCAACTATAGTTTCTTTCCCTGGACACTACCATTAGAGTATGTGCCTCCAACAGGTACATGTGCGCCGATTTCTGAGGTTCCTACCTTCCACATCACTTTTCCGACACCGACAAGTCTGGTTGCGAACGGACCAAATCACAGAACCATGGAAGGCATTTTCCTCAACAGCCTGTCTGGACTCCGACTGAGCATGATCCAGGAGTCCAGCGGCTCTTCAAATGGCAGAGAAGCCTTTAGAATCAACGCCATAAACAGCCAGCCTATCGGCAGAGATGAGCAAGTTTTTCTCAATAGAGATTCTTTCACCTCAATCTTGCCAGAAAGTGATCCCAATTTCTCACGAATTCGAGATCCCGTCAATCTTCAACTAGTGATTGATATTCCAAGCAACATGGCATCCACAGACACCACGAGCTTGAATTCGAACGATACTGTTGTGGAACATGGCTCCGCCGCAGTGAAGGAGAAACTACTCCGCGTCGGAGCTGGAGACCAGAATCTTCTTGTCGAAGCTCTATCTCAGCAAATTAGTACCGCAGAGGGGGCTTTAGCTTCTGCCCTACGATATATCGCAGACAAAGTCTCATCGAAGTTGTCGATATCGGAGCTGCCCCTTCTTGATCTGCAGTATGACCGAAGGTACATAGAAGCGATTACAGCCTCGGGTAAAGGGGCTGCGCCTTTACCCAAAGCAGAGGACGCGCCTCCACAACACGAAAATCCCCAATCAAGGGTCGATCTCACATGGAAATCTGTTTATGGTGCAGGCATGTTGTGTGACAGGCCACTCATGGTTGAGATAGCACAGAGCCATGAAGTGCTAGTACTGACGCGAGGAGGATGCAGCTTCAGTGAGAAGCTGGAGAACATTCCCAGCTTTAGGCCGGCTAAAGGTTCTTTGCAGCTCATCATCCTAGTGAACGGTATCGATTCTGACCACGAGGATCAAGAAGATAACATCAACCGTGTCAACGGCATAGGTCATGCAAGCTTCAGACCTGTTCTAGACAAAGAGCAACGCACGCCAACGGGTCTGCTCAGGAGACACCCGATACCAATGATCATGGTTGATGGAGGTGACGACGTATATGACACTCTACAACAGGCGGCATCACTGGGCATCCGTCGATATTACACCATTCAAGCCCAGGGTGTTCCGATAAACAATGTACATATTCTTTAAATTCTCATTACACAAATATAGATAGACATCATGGAAGATTTGGCCGTACAAGATAGAATTTAGAGAAGTCGGAAGAGACGATGGAATCATATTCGTGAGATCCGGGGATCGGTTAGCCGTTCACTGCAAGACATGCCACTGCTGCAAACTTTGAAATAATTATTTTAGAGAAGATTTCGAATACCAGCAGCCAATGCAAGACTGGACTCTAGAAGGAGTTATTTTGGCTTCACAGACTTTATTGCGTGAGAGTTACAGTTCGTCGGTGAGAAACCATGGTTTCAGCAATATCTCAGCCCAACATGACTAACGAAGGATTTTATATTTCACCTACATTTCGAATATTGACTAGTAGCGTGGTGAACTCATGATAATGTGCTTCTCGGCAAGCTCGGAAAATTTGCTGACTCAGCACAGTTGCCAAGACTTCAAGCTCAACCGCACCTCGACCTTGACTTCACTATCACGATAATTTTGTTCACATTCACAATCAATTATCACAACGATGTTTCTACGCAGAACTGCCACTGCGCTTACGCGCACTAGCTTGTCCCGGACGACAATCGCCACTGGAGCTGTTCGTGGCTTCGCTGTGTCAGCTCAGCGCAAAGAGGACAAGGGAAAAATAATACCTTTCGATCGTAAGTGAGAGGACACACCTGCTTTTAGCACACTGAAGCTGTGTGAGCTCCAGCATCCTCTTGCACAAATGGAGACGTCCGGCACAGCCATAACTTCTACCCATCCCAATTGATTACGCAAAAGCTAACAAGTCTGCTCGTCTTAGAGGTTAAAACGGAGTCCGATCTTCTGCCGCCAGGTGTTGAGTCGGGAGATGTGCCAACAGACTACCTCCAAGCAACTGGTCTCGAGCGTCTCGAAATCTTGGGAAAGATGCAGGGTGTTGACATTTTCGACATGAAGCCTCTCGATGCGTCACGGAAAGGTGGGTGAATCAACTGGAGGCATACATTGCGAACACAACTTGTGAATCGGCACATGGAGATTTTACCGCGGTTCTTATGGCGTCAATCCTTTCGAGCAAAACATTTCGGCAAGGGATGACAGCCTGAGAGGTTGTGCAAAGTACATCCAGGCACTTGCACAGTTGCATCGCGTTTCAATGGCTCAAACGTGGATACCTGATCCTGCTCAAGGCTCTTCTGATATTAACGTGTGATTACAGGAACTGTGGAGAACCCCATTCCAGTCCGTTCGTTTGGTGACGAACAGTACGCTGGTTGCACTGGTAGCCCGGCCGACTCGCATGTCGTTAAGTGGCTTACTATGAGCCGTACTCGACCCGTGGAGCGCTGCCCAGAATGTGGAAGCGTATACAAGATGGAATACGTCGGCCCAGCGGACGACCCACACCACCATGACGACCACCACGGCCGTAAGTGCTTGGTTAACATGCAACCGCAAACATTTCTTTCCGTCCCTGCGCTATAACCCCTCACGCATTATCCAATCCCGAGAGATCACTGCTAACACGCGGCAACAGACGGCTACGAGGAGCCCAAGACCTTCGCGGATTTCGTCAAGCCTGAATACCATTAAATGAAGAACTTGTGTCATATTTGAAGAGGCAGGAGAACTTAAGACAGGATGTACAAAGTGTGTAGCATAGCGAAAATCAAGTTCAATAACGCGTTTCATCGTCCGCTTGTCCGTGTCTTTCATATGTTGGCTTACATCATGGCACGAAGACCAGACTTGGGAGATGAGCGGATTGCAGAGTTCAAACCTGATGCGTCAGCTTAGAATGGTCGTTCGTTTTCGTGATGTCGAAGGATACGGTTTCTCTGTCACTCAACAGCATTGAACTCGAGGCCTCGAATGCGCCAGATCGATCAGACAGATTACAGATTTGACTGCGACGGTAAGCGACCTTCAAAGCAGCGTCATCGGCTATGATTCCAAATAAGCTGTTTTGTCGTAATACCAGCCCACGCGTATCCTCGGCAGCCGATGTTATGCCATCTTTCTTACGAAGACTGACAAGCCTGTTTTTTTTTTTTTTTTTTTTTTTTTTTTTTTTTTTTTTTTTTTTTTGAAGTTCAATTGGAGATGCACAGAGCCATCTTGGCAATAATTGGATCTTGACAGGAAGATACTCAAGCCTTCTTGATATTGCTCTTTGAGGTTTTGGATGAGCTGTTGTAGGTTCTCGGTCAGCTCCGTTGCCGTCGTCAGCCGGCTATGCGATGCATATGAAAAAGCTTGGAACATGAATCAAGTGGGCGTCCTGAAGAAGAAGAAACGTATCCAAAGTAGACCACCTGCCCATCAAGAGTGCATGCGCACTTCTGCAGAACAAAGGATCTACAGCTGTTGGGGAGGGTCAATAATCGTCCGTCATCCCACATGACGGGACCTGCATACAATTCAAGGGAACCAAGTTCGGCAGGTTTGTCGCCGACGTAGCGCTTACGACCTGCCAGTCAAGGAAGCCGGGAACATCTCGCATTAGTTTTAACCATATCGTAATCTTTCTTCAAACAGCAAGAAGAGGGGGGATGTTTCGGGCTTTGTTGTCTAGAATCAATCGGCGCAAGGTTTTTCTTCAGCAAACTGCATGACAACGAGATGGCAATCAATCACTTGTCATTTTGCTAATGAGCCGACGCAATAATGTCGAAATTTTTTGCCCGACGAATTAGCTCCTGCGACGCAAAGTCGGAACGCGCCATATCTCTATCTCTCGCCAGGTCCGGAGTTTACAGTTGCGAAAAGACGCCCGGCTGAGCAATCTCTGGAAGATTGCCGACATGCCGCTTCCAGCCGCTCCAAGCCGCCGGCGAATATTTTGGTTGCAAGTTACCACAGGTACAGTTTCATGGATTCATTGCGATAGACTCTATAATGCGAGAGCAATAATGCGAGAGCAACAATGCTCACGTGGCTTTACTGAGTGATATCTATCGCCTAATTTTACCAGTCCTATGTGGAATACTCGAACCATTCGCCTTGCCATAATCACTGACTTCGGGCCCATTTTTGCCTTAATTTTTTTGCTGAACTCTAAAGCTCGTTCCAGGTTGATACGCTCTGAGAAGACCTGAGACATCCTCGGAATAGCTGATAGCGAGTTAACTTACCTTATTCTTGTCTGTGATACGCTCTTGCGATTTCTGATTGACACCTATTCCTACTCGACAACGAGACTGCGCGATGGTTCCAGAGGAATGTGTGGTTGTCTATACTCCAGTTGAAACTTGGCTTTGATTGAGACGAACTATAGTACTTCGGGAAAGCGGGCAATGCGAGGTGATTGTAGACCAGATAACTTATCGTAAACGTGTGTATCTGGCTGCGAGAGTACTGTGATTCGCGATGGACTCGACTTGGCGCATTAGTCGACCGGCACCAGTTGTAGATCCTCTTTTGGCCCGTGGGCAAGCGCTTTGATTGCAGTGTTCTCGAACCGGCAGGGTCGAGCCTATGGCTGGCGCCCACCTCGGAGCATATGAACATATCGAGATGCTGCAGAATGGTTGTGAAGCATGGGTAGGTTGTAGAGCTTGGAAACAAAAAATGCAGTAGGAGCTCAAGAGATCACACCACACACGGCTTTAGGCATAGAATACAAGGATGGTACTGAGCAAAATAGATGCCACGTACCATTGTAAATGCGGAGCTTTGTAGAGGTGCATCTCGATGCTCCGGAAAGCCAAGCTAAACGAAACGTTGAGCATAGCTAAAGCTGAATATGAAACATGATCAACTCGGGCAAAGGCACTTGCCTTGTCATCCCCAAGCTCTTGCTTTTCTTGAAGAGACGGAGAATAAGCTGCACGGAAACCCTAGCATATCCGCAGACTTCTCCAGTTCTCGTCGAATCAACCGAAAGACTTGGGTCATAAAACCTGATTCCGCCCATTGCGCCTAAAGCGGATGTTATCTGCAGGATGCATGTGCTGAAGTCAACAAAGGCATGAGTCTGGAGGCTAACGAAGTTCGCGCATCGCACATTGTTATTACGTCGGCTAGACGTGGACCTTCCCGTGCTGAGAGAGGTTTGGGATTCCGTGTTGAGGTTGAGACTCCGGGCTAGATCTTTCGCCGATTGTCCAAATCGGTAAGAAAAGTCACCAGAGTGCATTGAGCCAAGCATTTCTCTGGGCCCTATTGGGATGCGATTCACTCACACCACAGAGAGCTGAGGCCATCACAGTTAAATTTTAGTATCTTTGACTTGAATAGCACTGTGGCTCAGCGAACAACATGGAATGTCATGAAGTCGTATGTCGCAGTATGTCCGATGACGAAAAACTTCACTCATGCCCACCAGAGTATCGGTGTAGACCGTAAAAGCGTTTGGTGTGTTCTTAAATGTTCCGCTCTCAAAAGGATCCAAATGATCGCCACATGGTTGGATTGCTGTCGCATGACGATCGAGCAGTCAATTGAGAAGCGTGAACGGAAGGGTCATGATAACGGGAGATGCTTCAGGTATGAAGACCCAAAAAATTGTTGACAAAGCATATTGGTCAGGAAGTGAGGATAAAGGTGATATGTTGAACAAAGGTTGCAGCACTGTACCTTGGAAGCCCGTGCTGCGATGCCATGCTATCGATACGTCACGTCGAGATTTTGGCCTGACTTCAAGTTTGGTGGACCGGAGCTTGTTCGTGATAGTGGAGCAGGACGAGCACGCCAAGTGTTGTATGTACATCCGCGTGGCTCGCTCGTGTGATTGCAGCGAGGCTATCGAGCATGTCAAGATGTCTGGTCGACAGTTCAACACGGAGATTTCGCAATCATGATAATGCAACGAGCAGTCTTGGCCGAAAAGATAAGGGAACGCCCTTAAGCGAATGCTATCTGAAAAGGCGCTGCAGTAGAGACTCGGAGAGTTCTCTCGTAAATCTCAGGAGACTGAAACCTGCGTCATCTTTGTCTGAAGCTCTGCGAGTCATCGACAAGAAGTGGGCAGGGAGCAATACCCTGAGCCTGCTTTGGGACAGATTCTTGTATCTGCAATCATTTTTTTTTTTTTTTTTTCTTGGGTGGCAAGTAGTCGGCTTGATGAACTCCCGGATCGTAATGGACCGCTCCATGTCACGGGAATCGCTAGTGAGATCTCTCTGACCATCGCCACGTGCTGCAGCGGTACCGGAATGGGTCAGACCATGAAATTATTGGGAAACGGACGCGATGATCAGGAAATGAGCCGATCTTCGATAAACTGCAGGCAGGATCTCTAACTCGTGAAGATGACGGCGCGATACAGTGATCATGATGCCGGGAAACCCAGGTGTTCGACTTGAGCTGAAGAAGGGTCGACACATACAGCCACCAGGACCACTGACGCGCATTTCGCACACGGTATTGGATGGTGATGCACACCACAAAGCTGCCAGGAGTTCTCCAGCTGCAGATGTCGCGTGGGAAAACCCTTCTAGTGCTGAGGTATTTCGGCTTCGGTATTAGGAGACGGGTTCCTCCAGACTCATCATGGTTGCCACCCGCTGACAGCCGTTGACGATGAAAGGGTGTACGGGCGCGCGGCGCGGTCTACTGCAAGCTGCCATCCACCACGCCCGATCGTCGTGCAACTTGCAGGAAGCAACTCCGAACGAGTCTAACACTTAACGGCATCGCGAACTTTTTTCCTGCATCTTGTTAAACAATTAAAGGAAGGCAGACGCGTCAACTGAGGTGGGTGAACGCAACTAAGTCGCTCTGATCCTTCATCGCCACAGCTTGGTAGAAATGGCAGCGGGTTAAAGCTGGCGGCTATTATCGGCTCGCTATGAGATGCTATTGACTTTTTCGAGCCATCCTTCTTTTGTCAATTTGCGGTGGTGGTGAGCAGTTGTACCTGTGGTAGGTAACGGGAGTAATAGCACTGGCATCGTTTGATAGGTAGGCTGCTCCTGTACAGGCGTACGATACCAAACACGTCGCGATGGCACACTCCAGCTGGAACTACGACGCCCCCGGGGTTCCCTGCAACCCGCCCCCTCTTTGCCCCCACCACAACTTCAGTGGGCGTAATGGTATAGGCCTCCGGGTCTGCTCCAGACCTATGATGCCAATTTTCTGAGGAGGTCCTGCGGGGGTAGCAATGTGACCATTGCCAACTCGAGGAGAGCTACAGGCTGCAGTACGGCTGAGAATGTTCGTGACTTAAACCCCAGATGGGTAGTTCCCGTTGGTAGTATTCCTGTCCAACACCGCCTCCTCATCCTGCAACGCCCTCTCTCCCTCCTCTCCTCCCTCTCTGATCCGCTGTTAAGCTCACGGAACCGTCAAATCGTCAAATCAGCGGCACGGCTTTTGTTTTCGCCTTTCACCGAACAGACGTCAGTAGACTCCATTTCCTATCTTGGTAACAACCCTCCTCTTCCTCCTCCTCCTCCTCTTCTTCTTCCTCCTGGCCCATCCTTGATCATACCGTACCTAGGTAGTGATCACCGTACAATGCCACACCTGCAAGTAACCAACACTAGGCGTCCGCTGGCACACCATACCTTCGGCGTCTCGATAACTTGCCGCTTGCCGCATGCTGCCGCACGTCCAATAGGAGACGCAATATTGCATTCTGGGCTGCAATCATTTTACGTCTATTCTGCTTATCCTCGTCGTTAGCTTGAGCTCACTCGTCGATCAGATATCACAGTGAGCTCGGCCATTGACCTGCCGTACCTGCAAGTGATACGCCATCCCCCACAAGTGACGGAGGAGGGCCGTCAAGAATCTGTTTAGTACAGGAGACACACGACCGCCGTTGGCTCGTATCATCCTTCTCTGCTTCCTTCCTCGAATGACCTCGAAGGTCGTTCTGGTCAGTGCTTGCTGCTTTGTTGGGAAACTTGAGAGGGTGGTCGCGTCCCGGGGCCCCCTTGGTCAAATCTCATAGGTTTAGAAATCAAACCTGCTTCTATGTTTCCTTTGTCTGCCAGCCACGCTGCTCTTATCTCTCTTGTTCCGTACTTCTGACTGAGCATTATTACCGTCACAATCTTCTCCTCACTGGCGGTTCGGTCTTCAACCCATTCAGGCTTGTCCAACCCTATGGATATATTAAGGGTCCTCTGCCTCTTCCTTTCTTCACCCTAATGCCGTTTCTCCTTCACCTGGCTTCACTTCTATCCTCCTTGAATTTGTGTTTTCACACAACATGGCCTCATTAAACAAAGTCTTGTTTCAATCGAGAAGGGCCTCTACCACACACGTGCAGTATGGGGTTCTTACACAACCATCGAGACACTCATATGACCTGTGCATGCGTGCTCGGAGGATTCATAGCAGCCCCAAGCCAGCTGCTGCCGCGCCCACGCTCGTTCCCTACAATGAACATCCTCGCAGTGTCTTTGTGATCGATCCGAGAAGATCGGGGCCCTCTCCTTCAGCCACTCGAGATCCAAAATCTCGCTCTCCCTTGTCCAATGTGCCATGGAGCACCCTCATCCGCAGCTTGCTTGTGCAGCATGCTTCATCCATTCCTTGGATTTTCAAACCGTCGCTTACTGTACTGTCCAAGCTATCTGACACGAAACGGGCGCTCTTCTCTCCCGATCGAAACCCGGCACTTCGAAGGCTTCTCAGGATCTGCTTTTATGACATGTTCTGCGCCGGGCAGAACGGGATCGAAGTTGCCCGGACAACAAGGGGGCTTCAAGCATGGGGGGTGCAGGGTATCATGTTGTGCTGGGCAAGGGAGGTCGTCATCGACGAAGGAGCGAGCCAAGACAAGACAAGCCACGTCACAGGCACGGAAGGAGCAGCAGGTGAAGCAAAAGGGAGGCAGTTGATTCGCGAGTGGGGCTCGGGAAATCTCAGCAGCGTGCAGTTGGCTCACTCCGGCGACATTGTCGCTATCAAGCTATCTGGCGCAGGCCCACTTGTTTTGGACACATTGCAGATGCCGGCTGACCAACGTGAGCACGACCCCGTCTTCCTCGAACAGATACACCAGATTTGCCAACTGGCTAAAGCAAAAGGTGTCGGCCTCACCATCGACGCTGAGTCAAACCGCCTTCAAGATGGCATCGACGAGCTTGCCCTGTCTTTGGCACGACGATACAACGGCAGCAAGCCCGGTACTTCTGTTGTCAAAAACACCTACCAGGCCTATCTGAAATCGGCACCCAAGAAGTTGTCGTGCGATCTTGAGCTCGCAGCTCGTGAGGGCTTCTGCCTGGGTGTCAAGCTTGTCCGTGGTGCCTATCTTGCCACAGAGAGACGAGGAATTATATGGGACACGAAAGATGATACGGATGCCGCTTATGACGGCGTGGCCGAGGGCCTGATGAAGCGTTCCTGGAGAGCTGGTGGCTATTTGGAAGGATCAGGACGCTTCCCCCAAGTCGACCTTGTCCTTGCCACACACAACCTGAACAGCGTCCAAAAAGCACGTGACATTCGCCAGCTACAAATCCGCAGGGGCACATCTCCTATCCCGCTCGTCTATGCGCAGCTCATGGGCATGGCGGATCACGTCACAGCGGCAGCAATCAGTGCGAGCGAGGATGAGGCAGCCGCCATGGCGCTCTTGAGCAGCTCTGATGGTCAGAGGGCTGCGAATGTGCAGAAGTATCTTGCGTGGGGCACGGTTGGCGAGTGCATGAAATATCTTGTGCGTCGTGCGGAGGAGAACAAGGACGCAGCGTCGAGAACGCTCGCAAGCAGGCAAGTCCTCTGGCAAGAGGCGAAACGCAGGATCTTGGGTTGATTTCCACACTGACCCTGGTTACGAATCCACCGGAGCGAAATGATTGACGACTGATGGCATGATGGGTGTGTGAAGCGATGTTGGGGGGTGTACGAGAAACATCCAAGAGGCTTGCCCAGGCTGACAGGTTTGCCCAAGAGAAGGCGAAATGGGATGGTCAGAAACGATACCAAAGGGTGGACAACTGAGCGTACCTGCTAGCGTATGACATTCAAAATGATTTTCTCTGATATTAATCATGGTTCAAAAGCCTCTTTCACATTTGATCTAATCGACAACAATAAGTCTAGTTTTCAAGCTAGATACGAGCATAGAAATGTCGTGCTGCAGGCTGGAGTGTTTGAGTGAAGATACGGACAGTGTGATCACGGCCACTGAGGTCCCAAACCATTGAATGACCTAGGCCTTGTGCTTAACGGAATTCCATCAAACATCTCTGAGTGTCTGGCCTATGTTGGACATACCTAGGTAGCCAACTTTGAAATTTTCTTGAACATCATCGTGCACTGTGATTGGCAGCCTGAGGCATAAGGGATCTCAAACCAGTTTAGATCCGGATTTTATTGATATATGACCGTGATTCTGGAATCTGGCCCGGAGGATATGCCAGGGCCTCTGATTATGTAAGATGACCTCCTGAACTCATGTGGTCAACTGCTATAATTTGGAACTACAGAGCGCGTTCTTCCGGTCTCGAACAGCACGCGCCTGTGAAGGACACTTTAGTCACTCGAAAGATTTGCCCTTTTTCTCAAGCTCTGTTTTCTGTATACTAGTCTTTTTGCTTCTCAAGCTACCGCCAAACTGGACTTCCAGATCTTTCACGGCCCTCTTCCAGCCGGAACGACGTCCTCAGCAGCTCTGCCCAGTTTCAGCCAGCTTCGCGACACACTTACCGCTACAAGTAAGTTGACTCATGTGATCTTAATCCACTTCCTGCACACGCATGTTTGCATTTGGCGGGTCAAATGCTGCATCTCGCTTCTGTTCGCTGCTCTGCTCCTGCCTTTTTCCTGCTGCTTTCCGCCCTTTCTTATGTTCGGCGGGCCTCGGCTTTATCGACGCAGACGGGAGTGGTCTTGGCACGCTTTCTTGTCTGCCCTGCCTCGATCATTCTGTCGCCATAAAGGCAGTGGCAAATACTCCTGCAACAATATCAAATACATCCGACAATTGTGACAGATGAAGTCCAAAGTCCAGCCAAGGGAATTCAATCAACATCCATCCAACCATTCAGTTTAAGTTGGCGAATCGATGTTTGAGAGACAGCGAGAGGCCAAGGAGTGCCTGGAACCAACATCACTGGCTTTTCGCGATCCATGTTGCCACGACTGACGACATACAAAGCCTCGTCATTGCGATGGGTGGCAGGGTCGCAGATCCTTTCCCTCTAGGCAGCTGGCCTTCCCTTGAACCTGCTTACTTCACTGCTTTGCCCCGCCACTTGCCCGCCGGAGTTTAAGTCCTGGAAGTGAGGAGCTGTGCTACGAGAGGAACTGTCACTGATTCTTGCACTGCCCACTCTGGACAACCAACGCTTCGCGCAATCAATCGAAGCAGAGGCCTAGCAACAGCGCCGAGCCTGATTTGCATGAGACGTGAGGAGTTGGAATCGGCAATTGAAGCAACAACTGCAGCACATGAAGCCTCAATCCTACCCCACCATGAACACTGTGACCGGAAGGGGAGATTGTTCAACAATCATCTTGTTGTGGCCGCATCTTGTGCATATGCGATACATCATCAATGTTGCAGCCCGCAGATTCAGAGAGGAGAAAATGCCCCGACCAGCAGGAGCCCGCCTTCTCAGTGCAATTCGGCCTCGTTCACTGCTGAATGAAATCATGTTTGGAGCCGGAAGCGAATGTTGGCGGAGAATGAGCGCTGGCAGCTTGAACGAAACATGTGTCAAACGTGCTCTTTGCTAGATCGCTCCTGCCTGGCCTGCCATCGGATCCCTTCCTTTTCTACTACCGTGCCTTCCCGCGAGAGTTACAATTTCTATTTCTCACCTTACTGCCACGCCGCCGCGACCCTCTCGGTTCCCTTAATTTTTTTTCTCTCTCCCACATCCACTGCTAACTTCTCACCCTCCAAACAGTGCCCCACTACCCCACCATTGGTTTTTGTATGAGAGCTGGCGCCTCTGCTTCTCGCCAGTTTGTTCGTCCTCAACTTCTTCGATCATCCTTCATCACTCTACCATTCGGCCTTCAATCGAATTTTTCTTCATCAGCAAGCAAAATGGGTTCGCGCGTTTACTTCGATGTCAGCTGGGAGGGACCTGTCTTGGACAAGAATACTCTCAAAACTGTCGACCGGTCTCCTAAGAGTACGTACCTGTTAGCAATTCTTCTGACAATTAAATTCAGTACAAAGCTTCCGATGCTTCTTTCCGTCGAAGAAAGCAAGCAAGCTGTCAGCTCTCCTAGTCCCGGATATAATTGCACGATCATAATTTGAAGCTAAGCATATACTGACTGTTGGTAACAGAGCAGACGGGTCGCATCAACTTCGAGCTCTACGACGATGTGGTGCCCCAGACCACCCGGAACTTCGTGGAGCTTTGCACTGGCCAGAACGGTTTCGGTTACGCAGGCTCAAAGTTCCACCGCGTGATTCCCAACTTCATGCTTCAGGGCGGTGACTTCACCCGTGGCAACGTTCGTCCATGAAATCATCATAAGGCCTTGCGGTTCTATCAGAGGCTAACAAGTTCTAGGGCACTGGTGGCAAATCCATCTACGGCGAGAAGTTTGCCGATGAGAACTTCAGCATCAAGCACTCTCGCCCATACCTGCTGTCGATGGCCAACGCTGGACCCAATACGTAAGTAGCCAGAAGTTTGCAGTGGATTGACAGTGACTGACAGTTGAAATAGCAACGGCTCCCAGTTCTTCGTCACCACGGTCGTCACCTCTTGGCTGGACGGAAAGCACGTTGTCTTCGGCGGTGTCGCCGATGACGATACCGATTCCATTCACGCCATCAAGAGCATCGAGGCTTGCGGTTCCTCGAGCGGTGCCATCCAGTACCCGTCGCCTCCCACCATCACGGCCAGCGGCAAGCTGTAGATGGAGAATGGATGATTGGGTTCAACATGTACGACGGTCTTGAGGAGGATGAACAAAAGGGATAACCGATGTGGGCAAAAGCGAGTCGACTTGATGTCTACAAGTCAACACTCTAACCCTTGGCCCGGAAGGGAAATGTATTATTAATCAGCTCTTGTGATATCTATCACTTGGGCGCTTTCCTGTATGGAATCAATACAGCCCATCATCTAGTAGTTGCCCACACCATGGTCGTTCCTGATGTAGATGTAGTCAAGTCGATACTGTTTTAGTACCTTTTGCCAGCTGGGTGCCCGAAAAATCCCCGACGTCGCATGAGAACGCTGAACGACTCCTGTTCAAGATTTCATTTCACATATTGTGAATCATTCCAGACTTGCACTCAATGTAGACAATAGCTCCAGCCCCCATTTAAGCAGTAGCTAACAAGACACGGCCACGACTCTTGACAATGGCGTCAAGAATCTCACGCACCTGCTTGCAGCCGTCCACAGCAACAGCGAGCATCGGCTCAACACGCTCCAGCCGCACACGGGTCTCGAGCGCCAGACAAGCCACCCTATCACTCGCGCCGAGCGTCGCCACCGTCACGAACGGCAGCTCCAGCTCCTCCTGCGCATTCAGGTCCAAGAGCGGGTCCGCGTCCTCCTCCTCGTGGTCATCTCCGCCCATCTTCTTGCCCTTGGCGCCGCCACTACCGCCGCCATAGGCCAATGTATTAGCCGTACTACCGGCAGCGCAGGCACATACATAGTCAGCCATGGGCACGCCAGCGTCGATGAGCGCGAGCGTAGCTGCGTTGATGCACGCCGCTAATAGCCCGCCGTCGGCAGCGAGCACGTGCAGCGCTACCGCGATAGTGCTGCGCGGATACCTCTCGAGGAACAAGGCCGAGGCGAGCGTGCTCTGCACTGCGCTCTGCATCTCCGTCGTGCGTCTGTCGCTGCCACCTGCGCCTCCTGCACCGCCGCCGGCTCTTCGCTTGCCGCCGTCCATGCCGGAGAAGCCGGCGATGCTGATGCTGACGTGTACGCCCGCTCGGTCCTCGGGTCTGGAGCCGCCGCCGCCGCCGGGTGCGCCGCTGCCACCACCTCGGATCTCAGCTGGTCCCGTCACGGTGCAGAGGATCTTGGTGTTGCCCATTTCGAGGTAGGAGGAGCCGTCGGCAGAGGCTTGTGTTGATATCGCGCCGTCGATTCGTCGTAGCTCGTTCCACCGCCGTCCATCGAGCCGGAGGAGCGAGAGGGCATAGGTGGATGTGTCGAGGGGCATGGTTAATGCTGTAGATGAAAGGGTTTTAGGGGTGAGTGTGTGGGTGGTCAGGTGGGTGATTAAGGGAGGAGCAGGTCCTCCCTCCGTTCGGTTCCTGCCAGTACTCTCTGATCTTTGAGACGAGATTTGCTTGAGTATTGATTGAGAAATATCAACTGTCCAAAAGAATCTGGTGAAGCGGATTGCTCAATGAGAGTCCTTGTGAGAGTATTCGCAAAGGATCACGTTATAAATGTGCCTCCCAATGTTCTAGTTACTCCCACAATCCCAGTCTGAGAATTCAGCTCTTAGAAGCACACGGAGCTCACAGCTCAAGAGAAAACTTTGATACAGCTCGAATTGGAGCACTTTCGCTGATAGAGACTAATTCACACTTCTTGTCTTTGAGTCTTAGCATGCCACATAGCACAAAACAGGGTACCAAAGCTTAGTTGGACTACAAGATTGTATAATTCGCATTCACACGTTCCTAGCAGTATGATTTCTCTGTGCACATTTGGCGGGCGGGCGGAGTTAAATCCGCAGGCTGGCTTAATTCTTGTTTACGGTGCAGAACTGCGAAAGATTGTTGGCCGGTACCTCGAGTGCAGTGACAACCTCTTGGAGTTTCTAAACAGAGGCTTCATTAGTTGTGCAGCCGCTGTCCAGAGCATCTACTATCTTCTGCATCTCACAAGACAGACTTCAAAGGCAGCGCTCACCGTCTAACCCACACAACACACCTCAAGTCACCCTCGAAGATACCCTCCCGAGACCCTTCGGACAAAAGTTCTCAAGACTCAACTACACCCGCAGCAATGGCAGACACGGACATGGAGGTTGACCAGTCTGCCGCGGCCGCTGCTGGCGCTGGCGCCCAGGCACAGCAAGACAGCAATGGCGGCGCCGATTCTTCGACCGGAGCAACTGGAGAGGCCCAGGGCGACAGATCTGGCGCCGAGGGTACAATGACCGCTGCTGGTGCAATGCCGGTCCGCAGCATTGAGGGCTGGATTGTGATGGCGTCCAACGTACACGAAGAGGCGTCGGAAGAGGACCTTCAAGACCTTTTTGGCGACCATGGAGTCATCAAGAATCTGCACATGAACTTGGATCGACGCACAGGATATGTCAAGGTGGGTTTCACTTGCTAGAATCTTGAGATGCGGCTACTGGCATTCACATTCTGGATCTTCATTCGCCGTTGCATACACAGCTTCAATTTCGGGTGACTGCAGGCTAATACTTTCTGTAATCTTCAGGGATACGTTCTCGTCGAATTTGCAACCAAGCAGGAGGCCGTGGCAGCAATTGAGGGCACCCATGGCAAGAAACTTTTGGACCAGACACTAGCAGTCGACTTTGCTTTCGTCCGACCAGAGGAGAAGAGGTCAAAAGACAGGGATGATCGGCGTCGTGACAGCAGACGTGCTGACAGGGAGCGCAGTCGTAGCCCAGGCGCAGACTGAGAGGCCAAAGTGGTCATACTTTTAGCACCACAATTCTCTCTAGTCTTCGATGATTGAGAGAGGTCGAAGGCACCTGGATAAGTGGAGTGCGCCTGAACAGCTTAAACAAGCGAGCCGACCGCATGAATTGAATGCACGCTTTGTCGGCAATTTTCTTGTGCAAACCTTAAGGTATGTGACAGAAAAATCTGACAATTTACACATCGACTAACGCCGTTCCAGATGTGCAATCTTCGTGAAAGCTCTCGCATTAATAAGCTTGTCGCCACCATCCGCATGTCAGGCACCTCTAAAGGGGCCATTGGAAAGAGCTGGAAACTCAAACTAGCAGTGTGAGGGCTAGCCGGCTACCACTCGTGAGGTACATCTCAGATGGTTGAGGTGGATGCTCACCAACATGCCGTTGCTCGTTTTTTTGATGTTTCTGAAAGTCGTAACGGTCTGCAAGGCTTGAGTTATGCGGAGTCGTGTCGCAGAGAAATTGCGATTATCGGTCAGACGTAAAGCGAACGAGTTTGAGAAGATTGTCTCATGAGTACTTGTCGTGTTTGTTCTTAACCCTGGCATCGAGGACGGCTTCGTAGTATCCACCTTCCTTCCTAGCTCTCTTGAGTCTCTTCACCTCGTCATCCTCGAGACGACGGCCAACCGCCTGCTCGAGCTCCTTCCTGCTGACTTTTTCTCGAGCCTTCTCTTCTTTCGAGGCTTTGAGTCGCGGCTTAAACCGGGCCTGCATCCGTATGCGTATGATAGTATTGTCGTCCACCTCTTCAGCATCACCGCGAACTTCAGTCCCTTTCTTTCCTTCCTTGGTTGTGATATACATGGATCGTTCGGTTTGCAAATTGAATGTGCCAGGCCGATCGGACGAGGGTGTGCATAGAAAATTCTCTTCATTAGATATGGCTTCTCGGCTTGCTGAAAGGATACCGAACTTGTCGCAAGACAAGTACCTGTAACGATCAGTATAGCTCCTCCAGACCCTGGGGCACAGATTAGCGTACCTTCCATGATGCCCTTTGAAGTTTATGTGCTCGCTTCCCGAGAGCCTCGTAGCCACCCAGACCTGCCGCACATCGTGCGGTTCAGCTGTAGCGGCATCACCTTCGATCAAATTCTCCAGCTCGCTTGTATAAACGCTGCCAGTGATGTCACACGCTACGCAACTGGGCGGCGATGACGGTAGGACCAAGACCACAGGACCGCTGAGGTCGCCTGTGGCCTCCGCCGATACCCAGCTGTCGTCTTCATCGGCCCTGGCATCTTCGGCATTGGCTTGAGCAGCGACATTGGCCTTTTTCTCACTTTCATCTGTCGGTTCTTGCCTCTTTCGCTTCTTGGCTTTCTTGTCGCCTTTGAAGGAGAGCGCTTTTACCATTGTGGAGCTGAGCAAATCTTGACAAGAGGCTCAAATGGTTTTAGAACGACCAGCAAAAACGTTGCTGAAGATCCTTTAGCACCGTACCAGAGACGAGTACCGTGAGATACTGTTACTAGTGCTATCACAAGGCTCAAAGCTATAGCTCTGAAAGCTGTCCCTGGGCACTAGTCCAAAAGTTTGCCTAAGCGAGGACCCCGGCGGCTATCAAGGAAGCAGCGGAGCGCTGTTCCGTTATCAAGAAGGCGGGGCGAAATTGAGAGGGGCTGACCACCACCTACTGTGTAGCGGGTGACAATCAAGCATGCGTTCAGGTCCATGCCTAGCGCAAAGCAGAGCAAAGGGCGCATGACTTGCACGGACAAGCGCCACTGGGATTTCTCTGCAGATGATGACTTCACAAAGGGTTGCTCAGGTGGACTACTGCAAGCACGAGTCGCAGGCCTGGCCCCAATCCCAAGGAACAGGTGCATCGCTGCTAGCTACGTAACAGGACAGGCATACACACACACGACCAGTCCTTGTTCGCGTGAGAGGCCCCACCCATAAACGCCTCCAAACCGCGAAAGTCCAAATCCACAGCATGGGCGAATTGGCAGTCGGCCAGGAAGGTGGCGGCGGAGGCGGCGGCGGTAATGTCGCTGATGCTTCCAAAGGCGCTTCAGGCACTGCCACATCCTCTACCTCGTCCTCTCCGGTTGTTGTTTCCATGAGATTCCTGGGTGGTAGAGACCTGCCGCTGGAAACACTTGGCGACGCATTTGGGCCTGAATCCCTCGGCATCATCCTGATCAAAGACCTTCCTCCCGCATTTACGACACTGCGACTAAAGCTGTTGCAGTATGCCTCGTACCTTGCACACCTCCCTGCTGACGAGCTCGCCAAGCTCACCGTGCCTGAGGCAAAATATCTGACCGGCTGGTCACACGGCGTGGAAACGCTCAAGTCTGGCCGTGCTGACGAGCTCAAAGGGTCATGGTACGCTAATTGCAGCTTTTACCATGAGAGACACTCGGCCGTGAGAGAGGGTGCCTGGGGAAATGGCAGCATCGAAGCGAAGATTGCAGAGCTGGCCTGCGAGAGCGAGCACCTCGAAAATGAGCAGAGGAAGCGATACGGCAACCTCGATCGTCGACCAACAAGTCGTGAGGGCATGATCCATGGCAGCGAGAAATTCGATGAGTATCCCGAGTACACCAGCCCGAACGTGTGGCCAGCGGAGGACCTACTACCGGGCTTTCGGCAGACGCTCGAGGACATGTGCTGCCTCATCATCGACGTTGCCGTCCTTGTCGCCAAGCAATGTGATCGCTTCGCCGCCGAGACGGGCATCAAAGGCTACGAGAAGGGCTATCTGGAGCGAGTTGTGAGCACTAGCAGAACGACTAAAGCACGTCTGCTGCACTACTTCCCACCCGGAAAGGCGGGGAGTACCAACGATGAGGTCTCATCACCACATGACAAACAGAAGGACAGCAAGGAACCCTCCCAAGACGAGGACGATGACGGCTGGTGCACAACGCACAAAGATCACGGCTGCCTCACAGGTCTAACCAGCGCCTTATTCATCGACGAATCGGAACCCGAACCCGTGTTGAAGGACAAACCATCCACCAGCGAAAGCGACGATTTCATGCTTCCACCACTCAAGAGCCTCAGCCAGTCGCCCGACAAGGATGCAGGTCTCTACATCCGAAGTAGGACGGGCGCACTGGTCAAGGTCACCATCCCGCCGGACTGCCTGGCCTTTCAGACGGGCGAGGCGCTGGAGAGAGTCACCAAGGGCAACTTCGCAGCGGTGCCGCACTTTGTCAGAGGCCCGAGGCTGGGCGCTTCAGCTGGCGTTGAGAAGGTGGCGAGGAACACGCTGGCCGTGTTTACTCAGCCGAATCTGGGAGAGGCAGTTGATGAGAAGGGGACTACGTTTGCGCAGTTTGCGAGAGAGATTGTGGGCAGGAATACCGTGAATTGAGTTAGCTAGAGTCACGTTGAGTGTCAGATATGGAAACAGCGCTTTCATAAAGACTGAAGAGCTAGATGTGATTACGAACCAATTAACAAATTCTGAAATGCAATTAACCTCACTGTGTGGGACGCTAAAAGTGCTGCTAAGACAAAATGACGCTCGACTGTGACTTTATGATGATCCTATCTCTCTTCTTCTTTGAAGGTGAATGCGCATGTTGAGAATAATGCTGTCCTTGTATCCTCGCTCGCCCTTGCTAAACTTGCCACCTCTCCCATCCGCTGGTCCGAGCCGATTGCTCTTCTTCAGTTTGAACTTCGCGCAGGTCTCGGCCGAATGGGCCGGTAGTGATGATATGGCGTCGTGCGGTATCTCGCCAGCGAGGTCTGCCGCGGCGGCTGTGACGACCGTAACGCCGACTCGGAAGGGCCTGAGATCGCCACAGGCAGTGTGTGGAGATCACCCTGGAACTGAACATGGTTGACTCTTTGCGCGTACGTGTGCGCATTTCCGTAATTGTGGGGTGGAGAGTATGAGATGGTGTCGGTGGTGATTGCGTAGCGGTTGAAAGATGGTAAGGGCGGTGTCGGGTTGCCGGATCGGCCTTCTTCAGCCTCTTCCTTTAGCCATTCTTCAAATTCGCTGTTGCGAATGCCCGCTTGTAGCTGCCGGTTCAGATCGACCCCAACGCTGTCCCGCACCACGTCCTCTTCTTCATCGGGTCTTGAAATTGCGGCCTGGCAGCATGTTAGCTCGAGTTGTCGGGGATCAATTGTGTGTACAAAGTTGAGGGCGTACCTCTTCAGATGCGAGAGCGGTTACGCGAGGGTCCACGAGGCGGACAGGTGCCGTTAGTTGGCTTGCCAATTGCTGCTCAACTTGGTCGCTTCCAGTTGAAGAGACTCGATGTAGGTCGCGCCAGCTGGTAATGGCGCGTGGTCTTGAGAAAAAGTTACGAAGGCGAGCCGCTCGCCTTCGTTGTGTTTGTAGTAGTGGCCGAGTCGGATCCGAAGGCACTTCGTGGAACGTTGCTTGAGGTGAGCTTGCTACTCTTAATCTGCTGATGCCCTCCCAAATGTCCTCTTCTTCAATGACACAGCCCGGATGTCGCCGCTCCCAGGCATCTACTTCGGTTTTCGTCCCTCGCCATGTGCATATCTGATTGATGATGAACGGTGAAAGCCGAAGGGAGTCGAAGATGCGAAAGAGTTCTGGATGATACTGGAGAGGGGTTTGACAGAGTCGTCGGCGCCATCCGGGATCGTTGTAATCCACACCGGGTCGGCGGCAACGGTTTTCATTAGATGCACTGCCATAATACCTGACAACTGCGCATTCTAGCTCCGGAAGAAGAAACGTTTTGGCGAAATCCATCAAGTCCATTGGATCGCCGATCATTATATTTGGATAGAATGCGCGAAAAACGCGGTCAGCCCAGTCTGGCTGCCGCATTGTGAATTCGTGTCAATGTCGGACAGGCCGAACTTCGACAAGACCGGGCTTCAAAAGATATGGCTGCTCCGTGTCCCTCTTGGGACTGCTACCACGTGCTCTTAAGTCTGTTGCTGTTAGTCGCTACTTGAAACAACAGGTTCAAAATTGTTGCTGGAATGAGAATGTATATGAAGGTTTCGTGTATGTCATTGTGGCTCTGCAGAGGGCTTGTAGCATTCATTTAGCCGAGAATGCGCGACAATTACGGACGTGGCCATACTCAGTCTGCCCATCGCCATCGGCTGCCAACTCTGATAACGCATGTCGTCTCTTACAAAGTCTCAGCATTATCATCAGCAAACAGAAGAAGTCTGCCAATGATGTACTATCTAGCACGTGCTGAGATGTCACACAGTAAAAGACTTGTCTTGCTCGGATGAGAAGGCGAGAAGTGGAGGCAGGACTCACCAAAACTTTTGAGCGAAGTCCAGGCGTGCGAGAACCAACTCAGAGACTCGTGTAAGGCTGTAGTTTTAGATTGGTAGTCCTAAACTGACTCCAATACGTTCCAAGGTCCTGTTTGGGGCAGATGCAATGTCAGTAAACCACGACACAACTCTTCAAGTTTTCATGTCTCTGTCTATTGCCTGTGGAATGCAGATTAGCCGCCTATCAGCTCGAGGTCGAAGGCTATGGAAAGTTCAAGATCGCCCTTGAATCGCAGCTAGCGCACCCAAACGTAGGCCACCATTCCTCACAAGACAAGCAAACAAACGAGACATTGACACTGACATTGACGTTAAGTAGACCAGTATGAATTAGAATTGCAGGATGCGCTGCTCCCTTGATTGATGGGTCCATCCAATGAGCCTGTCAGAGAATGTCGAACGGGCCCCCTTGCTGCAAGGTGTGCGGAGACAAGTGCCAACACACCGGTCAAGCGGGCAGGATCATGGCGTGTTTATAAGAAGAGACATCCATGCAAGCTTTTCAGGCACGCCTGTGAGAGCTTTGGTAAAGGAAAAGCCTGAGCGTCAATTGTTGAGGAGCAGGCGCGTTATCGAGTTTCTGGGTGCATCTCGTGAACGATACGAGCCTCGGGGTGCTGTTCGCGTGGGACGTGAGCGATGACCTTGTGCCAAGCTCACGAAGGAGAGAGGTAGCTCAGCTGGGTACCGGGATACACACAAGCCTCGCAACAAGGAAGAGGAAAAGGCAAGGAATGAAGACAGGCGACAGCACGAGGACCACCCGACGATGCTCACTGTGAAGTACAGGTACTGTGGGCAATATCGAAGAGGACGATATGAGGGGAGGTCTAACAGGGAACGAAAAGAGGGCGAGGGAAAGGCGAAAAGGTGACGATGACGGTCATGCCACACTGATGGTCATAGTAACAAGCCCTTTCGGATTACAGCCTAGCGAAGTAGGAGGTACCGTCGTGGGTTTTTCTTTCCTTCTGACTACCTCAAGCGTGAACTCTCCCAAGGACATGGCGAGAGGCAAAGAAAGGGTATAAAGTATACGGTCCTGCTGCATGCAGGCCGGTGCACGACAGGCCTGCGTGACCTCCAGCCGAACCAGGGTAGCAGCAATAGCAGCAAGTATCAACAGTCTGCTGCTGCTGCTGCTGCTGCTGCTGCTGCTAGCGGTGCCTATGGCCATTAAAATGCTCGGGGATTTTACTCCGAGTCTAGCATGTAGTACCACTTGCTTGCTTGGTAGAGAAGCTAATTTGCAAGTGATCTGTGTCGGGCCAGGGTTTGTAGTAGGAAAGGACAGAGGAGAAGGAGGAGGAGGAGAGCCTGAGAAGGGAGGAAAGAGGAAAAGAGTCACGTTCCGTCACGCCCTGCAGCTTTCTCTGTTTGGATTTTCTGGGCAGCTACTACTACCTGTGTTGCCGTAGCAAGATGCCAGCGGCATAGCTGATCCCCGGGGTAAAGAAAAGGCAGGAGCGAGCTGGGGGGAAAAAAGTAGAGATACGTCTCAGATGTGCCCCTCAGCTAACGCTCTATTCGCTCTCGATAAACCATGGCGAAGTGCGGCAAAGCCGCTGCAGCAGGAATCTCTGCTGTAGGTCTCAGATCATGTAGACCTACCTAGATAGGTACCTACCTAGGTAGATGTAGACGCTGTCCCGTGTGCTTCACGCCTATCAAGACGAGCTGTTCAGGTGGCCCCCGGCGGCACCACTGGCGGAAAATTCAATAGTGCTTGTCAATCAACCCACCCGACATGGCGGGCAATTTACTGCCTTCCACGTCTTGCCTTTCCTAACGCTCCCAGCATATCAAGTTGCCAGTGCTACTGCCCGTGAACTTGATTGGAGAGAGCCCTACCAATGCCAGTGCGCTTCAGTGAGCACGGAAGCTGGAAGGCGTATCGTAGCACGAGAAAATCGTGCAGTTATCAAAGCACCGCCTCATTTCTTACATATTTCAGCCCAGTGATTAACCAATTTTCACAGAGTCACAACAAGTGGCAGCGTTCGTGCTCAAATCCTGGCCATTGAAAGGCGATCGATCTTAGCTCGAGTCTCGACTGCATGGTGGCCTTGGTAGAGTTCCAAACTACGACTGATCAATGCTGCTCTAGCGCTTGCTCGGTCGTTAGCTTGGACTAGAGATGCATTAGGGGCATGCGATCTTGTTTCTATTCATCTGTATAACATCCCTCACATTCTGAATTCAAAAGGCTCATTTGGCATTATTGGATCTTGAGCAAGGCTCGTTGCTGATAACAGGATGTGGGTTTGAAAGCATTCGCCAAAATCAATCAGCCTTTTGAAGCTCTAACAGCCAAGTCGAATCGTTTGCTGGCGCTGCTGTGCCGATAAGTGTCCCGGCTTGTGTCGGCTGTCGGTCCCCCCAAGAATGCCATCATTCATCTGTCCTAGGTAACAACTATAGACAACTTAAGCCGAAGTTGATGTATATCACATTATGTTTCCTTCCATTGGCTCCCGCCATTTCAGTACCTGCATCCACTATTAAAAATTCAGCAAGCGTCCTTTTCCAATCGCGGCCCTCATCCTCAAGTTTTCTTGACGACACTATGCTTTACACAAAAGGATCTGCTACTTCAGAGTGGGGCCTGCTTTCCCATTTGCAGTTTGGTAGAGATGTAAATTTGTGCCCGCAGCTGGCCACTATGAACTCCAGCCCCTGCCTTCGCATCCTTCAGTCTGCCGCGCCTGTCACGGGAACCTGCCCTGACGTCCCGTGATTCGAGGATGGCGTCAGCTAATAGGACGCTCAGCATCTCTCTGACAACCGCTTCTGGCCGCCAAGTCTGAACTCCAGTCTTCTCACATAGCTGAATCACTTCTCCATTGGCTCAGCTCCGGTTAGTGGAGAAAATCTTCTCATCACCTCACCATCCTGCCTTGCCTACTTACGCTCACACAACTCCATACGAACAGCCTTTTGGCTTCAGATGAAGATGCTAACAAGATAAGGCCATGAGCAAAAAGTGCCCGAGCCATGTGACTGGTTTTTCTTCAAAAGCGTCGCACAGTGTGCATCACCTAGGTCTTGCTCTCTGAACGACCATGTCTACTTTCGATGGCTTTGTGAAAGGTTTGCCTTCGGATGCTTTCCTCGTCCCGTTATTCCGTTTGATAGGCTGAGAGGAGCCTTCTGACGTTGCATACAGAATTTCCACGCATCAGAAGTGAGTCTCACCCAAGATCAGATCTCCGAATGCCATGCTTCGTCGCCGTCAGCTCTGACCTCCTCCTGTGCTTAGTCGATTATTTCCGACAAAAATTGTCACATCATCGGCCTCCCCCTTTGGCATGCTTCCTCAGCCATGTCCACTCCGACCATTTGCAGGGCCTCGAGGCTTTTCGTGCTCCGTTCATCTATTGTTCTGCTGCAACTCGGGCCATTCTGCTCCGATTGGAGAGGGCGCCTGCTCGCTTGAACTTTGCGAAAGGTATCATTGAAACTCGGATCGTTCATTACAAGCATCTGAAGAGCTTACTCAAGCCTGTTCCTCTTAATACGCGGACTGTCATCGAGCTCTCGCCCGGCCTCGAGTTGCGTGTAACTCTACTCGATGCAAACCATTGTCCAGGATCGGTAATGTTCCTGATAGAAGATGCATGCAATGCAATACTGTACACCGGCGATGTCAGAGCCGAAACATGGTGGGTCAATTCTCTCATCCGTAACCCTTCTGTCATATCATTCACCTCTGGACTGCGTCGACTCGATAAGGTTTATCTCGACACAACATTTGCCACCAAATCAGACATCTATCGCACATTTCCGAGCAAAGCGGATGGAGTAAGGGAGCTATTAGAGAGAATTAGTAGATATCCCAAAGACACCGACTTCTATTTCCACTCGTGGACGTTCGGCTATGAGCAGGCATGGATCACGCTGACAGCCTTTCTCGAGAGCAAGATGCATGTCGATGACTACAAGCTAGGACTTTATGAGTCGTTGACTCATTCGGCGGGAGCATTGCACATTGATGAGGCAGCAGCTCTCTGTGGCTTTCGTCTGGGCAACACATACCATCCTGGTTGTCTAACGAATGACAAGGATACTAGGCTGCATGCATGCGAGCGTGGACATGGATGTCCTGCGCCTTATAAGAAGTTAGTAGCAAGAAATAAATTTGTTTTACCTTCCCCTTTGCTGATGAATGCAGAGATGTGGTCCATATTATTCCTGTTGTGTCTCGTCTCCCGGACGGCCGTGAAATCGAAGAAGAGGGAGCCGGTGGAGGTTTTGGCGACCTCGGGCCCAATCCACAGCTAGAAGTCTTGAACAACGTCGACTTCGACCAGCTCGTCGCTTTGTGCAATGAGGTTGCCGATTCGGAGCAACGATCTCGTCTGCTTGCTGCAATACGACCGAGCCAGGAAACAGGGCTTCGACTCACTTTGCAAGACTCTCATACCTATGACCATTCAGACCAACAGCTGCAACTCAAATACTTACCCGACATGATTTTGGCTGGCCAGGACGATCTACCAGCAGCACCGCCGGCCATCGTCGGCAGTGCCCCTGATACGTCTTCAGAGGATCAGAACTTGCCCATAGTCATTCGTTTCCCCTATTCTCGCCATTCATCGTACGGGGAGCTGTGTGAGTTTTTGGAGGCATTCAAGCCCAAAGATATCTACCCTTGCACGGTGGATGTCCGCAACTGGCATCCAGATGTGTCTATGCAGACTCTATTTGGTCACCTCTGTTCTGAAACGGTCTTCGCTCATGACAAAGAGATGCTTGCAGCATACGAGGGGCCTGAAAGTAGACGAGCGGATTTCGAAGCAAACGCAGAGCCTAACTTCGTCTCTCCCAGCAGATCACACACTGAAGAGTCCACAGTATCGCAGCAGGCTCCGATAGCACAGACGGCGCAAGTTGCTCGTGATTACACTCACAAGGATGAAAAAATAGCAGCTATCGCTACCAGCGAACAAAACGATGAACTTCGGCCTCAGAAGAAGGCACGTCACGAGGGCCGACGCGCTGTGCCAGCTGCAAGAATAGCCGAGATTTCTCAAACCTCAGCAGACTCAGATGGCGTGCCTCGAATGCCGTCGCGCTCACCACAACCGTATCACTCGCCCTACCAAGAACGAGCGAACAAAGAGCCATTGAGTCCTTTGCCTTCTCACGATCGAAGTGCGGAACCCAGAGACGAGGCAGACAAGGAAGCCTCGCAGACTTCGCTGCAAGACTCGGCGTTCGGCTCACAGAACTCTCTGCAAGGGCCCGACGGAACTGCGAAGCTCGAGAGGCGAAGAGAAGCTTACAAAGCAGCTAAAGGCAGGACTCATGGAGGCTGGGCAGAATTTAGTACAATGGAGGCGCTTGGGAAGCCAGAAATGAGGCAACTAGATGACGAATGATCCCAATGACGGCCATTCTACTGGCCAGCTGCATTACGCTTTGAGTGAATGGCGAGCTGTCACACAAATAGCATGTCTACAAACTAACTCCGAAGCTTCAATGAAGCAAGTAGCTCGAGAACAAAAAGGTTATCAAGACGAGAATGACATTGCTGGGCGCTTGTACGAGCCGCAGAACAACAGCTGCCTGAATTCGGCACTATCTTACACAGTTTTGGTTCCTACCATGTGTATCCTTTTCTTCCTCCATGCCACGTAAAGACCTGACTGAGTACCGACCACCACCATTCCTCTGATGCATGACATCCACTGGTCATCAGGCAAGCTTCGCGAATCTTCCAAGCTGTAAAATCTCTGAAAACCCATTCGGGTGGGTTATCCATCCTCTTCAAGAGCTTGAATGAGCGCGTTCCTCCTGATAGCATGTTCCGGGCTTCCAGCTTTCTAGACCAAGGGCACGACACCACCCTGCAACTGATCGCCTTCAGGATCCTCGGAACCCTTCCGCCAGCTCTGCTTCCTCAGCGCCGCCCCAATGGCGCTCTGCCTGCCGAACGGCTTCTTCATGGGGTGCTTGTGCCAGCATTCGTCCTCTGAATGGCCTCGTCTTCCGCACCATGTGCACCTGCTCGGAGGCTCCAACGCAAACTTCTGCACGCTGCCCTTCTCGGGCTTGTCTTGTTGAGCGACATGCTTCTTGATGGGCTCAGATGCCGACGCGTACTCCTGGTCCTCCTCCTCCTCTTCCTCCAATATCGTCAGGGACTTTTTGCCCTTGATGCGCGACTCTTCTGAGAGGACCTGCATCTTCACCTCCGACAGACCCTTCTCGTCAAGGTATCTGTTGTCTTCGTACTGCCAGTAGCGACAGACAAAGCTGCGGTACTCTGATGGAAGCGATTGCAGGATCTTCAGCTTCAACTTTCCATCCGTGTAGGAGATTCCTCCGTCTTGAACAACCGCGCGAAGGGCCTCGAGCTGGTGGAAGAAGTCCAGCGCATCGTCACAGTCCGCGAGAGTCAGGCTCTCCAGCTTCTTGTGAGCGTCAATGGCAGCGGCTTGCGACTGTGTTGCGTTGACCTGACGCAGCACCTCCATCGCTTCTGCAGAATTTGGAAAGCCCTGGATCAGGCTGTTGTATTTGTCGTTAACGGATCCTGAGAGCAGCCCGCGCGCCAAAGAGATCCTCTTGTCCTGCTCCCGCCACATCTCCCACCTCAGCTTGAAGAGCTGCAGGTCCTCGCTGAAGCCGGGGACCTGCGACACGATCCCACTTGGGATGTCCTTGATGTCAGGGATGATGATGAAGGGGTTGCTCAGGCTCTGCTGAGCCTCCTGCCACTTCCAGAACAAACCACAGAGAGGTGTCTCACTTGTGTTGGACACGTTCACAAGCGACATCTGGAGTCTCTGGTAAAAATCTTTGAGCTTCGGCTCCTCGAGTATGGCTTCGGCACCTGTCAAGATGCCCCAAACGTCGTATTTCAGGGCATGGCACTTCAAACGTCGGGACCATGCTTGGAAGTTCTCAGGCCCTGTGAGAACCTCCAGCTTCTCAAATGGAGCAGTGCTTTCGTCAGCCATTCTTCGTTTTTGTCTTGGTTGTGCTGCGGTTGCTTGGTTGCTGGGTGGTGAAATAACGTGAGACGAGAGAAAGCAGTCAGCTTTCTCACGAATAAACGTTTACCTATCACCTGACCCTGCCGGCTGTCCATCTGTCTGTCTGTCTGTTTTAGTGCACTGCAACCGGATTTCTCGAGGGGTAGGGTCTGGCACGCCCGGATGGGCGGGTCACATCATTGACAATATTGGGCCATTGGTTGAACGAATGGCTGAATGATTCAGCTAAGATCACTCTTTGAAAAGCATCATCGAGGCTTCCTCTCTCTAGCCCAAGTGATCACGTACGAGAGCAAGGCTCAATTTATCAGTACAGCTTTGCCTCTCAAGGATCAAGAGCGGATTTCCAAATCATTCAGACCGAGCAGATTACATCAATCGCTGGCTGTAGCATGATAGGAGCATAGTTTCTCATAATATATGATGATACAAGGTACAATGAACCACTAATGTCAAAACAAAAATTTTATCATGAAGAAGCTCACTCAACAAATACTCTGACTCCTCTACTCCCAGCCTTTGTTGTCGGCAGAAACAGATCTCGCGTTGGTTTCACATCATCCTCTTTCGTGTCGAACAGATGGAGCTCTGGACCATTTGATCTAAAGAGGATGGCGGTCAGAATGAACATTTCAGCATTGGCGAGCTGCATGCCCAAGCAGCCACGTGAACCTTTGCTGAATGCTACAAAGTTCCGATCCTGCCGAGGATCGTAGTCGCCAATCCACCTTTCTGGAACGAATGCAACTGGCTGCGGGAATACGCAAGGATCTGTGTGCATCATATACGCTGACATGCCAACAGGTGTCTAAACATCAGTTAGTAGAAGCTAACCAAAGTTTCCATCACTTCCTGAGATCACTCACCCCTTTGGGAATGGTCCACTGTCCATATTGCAGTTCGACATCTGGTGAGCATCGAGGCAGGCGTCTCATGATCCCAAAAGACAACCTGTTGAACGTGTCAGCAGAGATTCCAATTAGCTTATTGATAACTCAGTAATATCAGACCTCAAACTTTCTTTGATACATGCGCGAAGGTACGGTAGCTTTTCAAGCTCTGCCCAGCGGGGCATTGTGTTCGGGAAACCGCTCATAATCGTAGATAGCTCCACTTGGAGATTCCGCTTGATTTTTGGACTTGCCAACACGTAGTATGAGAGAAGACTAAGAGTGCGGGCTGTCGTGGTAGTACCGCCACCCAACAAGATCATGGCTTCGTCAGCCATTCGCTCAACAGACTTTTCCGGCTCCGGCATATCGGACTGCATGATGCTTCGGAAAATTGATGCTCTCGCTCCTTTCTCCGATACAAAGCCCTTTTCGGCTTCATCCTTGGCTTTCTTAATATGACTGACGGCCATCTTTCTGTATGACACAAATCCAGAGCCACCGGGGTATATCTTCAGGAGGAGGTCAAGGGGCAGTAAAGGGAAAAGCCTGCGGTCTTGTGAGCTCCGTTTCTGTCGTCGCCCAAGTCATGCCTTGAACATTTCTAAGACACGATGCGCCCAAAAGACTTACTTGATCAAGAAAGGAATGTGCATAAATACCAAAACTTGTGAGATCATCGACTCCAACAGGTTGTGCCTCGCGATAAATTAGCATACGAGCTTAATAGAGAAGCGCAGTATCGCCATGTAGCTTACCAATGCGGAGAGAAGTCTTTTTCTCGCGTGAATTGCGTCGGCGTTTCGCAGCAGACACGACCGACAATGTCGCCAGCGAACGCTGAGAACATGTGATCAAGGCGTATTGTCGTTCTTGTGTCTCTTTCTTTGTGTAGTTTAGAATCCAAGAATTTGGCCTCTTCGACAATGATGCCTTCAATACGCTCGATGCCCTGTCGAGAGAAGAACGGTTCGAGTGCTTTTCTTCGCATGTGATGCAAGTTATGGCATTCAGTCATTGTATGAGATGCTTGGACTATGTTAATCAAATTGAACTTGGATCGGGATGCGCATCTTCTTACCTGGCAGACCATTGCCACGCCGATATCGTGGCCAGATGTTCGTCTTTCTAGTGCTGCCAAAGACGTACAGCTGCCTGTAATAATCGGGATCGCGAATCGACAATTCATTCGGGCTCAGGCGAACGATAGGACCTGAAAATGATTTAGCTATTCTATGCACACGCCAGTGCTAAATCATTTACGCACCATAGTTATCATGCATCTTCTCGATGATGTAAACATATTGCCCACGTTTGATAACATCGTACCAGAACTCAAACCAACCAGTGGCACCTGCGATGACTGGTCCCGGAAAGCCAGCTAGGGGATGCCAGAGGCTGTTGTAGATGCACAGAGACAGCTGCGCTATTAATAGCAACAGAAGAAGCAAAAATGCAAATTTGTACATTGACATCAGCATAAAGCTATTCCAAACATGCGCGATAATGCCTGGCGATAACATAATGATCGACGGTGTGTGGATTGAAGATAGGAGTCGAGTAGGATCAAGAGAAGTTCATCACATAAATAAAGGAAAAGACAGAGGATGATTTGGAATTGGATGCGATTCGTGCTTTTGGGTTGAGAAGTGACAGGGCATCAACGGGTTGACTCATTCTCAAAGCCTCACCTTCCCTAGCCGATACCCAATGCCAGTGGTAGCATGCACAAGTACATTGCTTCGCCATCTTTCATACGCAGGCAGTAGAACCAGCCTTGAGGTCTGACATTCTAGGTTAGTGATAGAGCAGCGTCTGATATGAGCTAACGGCGGGTAATGGTGGAGGAATGGGCATTATCACCCACGCCGCCACGTGCGTAGAAAGACGGAAATATCTTTCCGCTGACAAGCGAGGAAATGAGGAGATGATATCTAACTGCTAGTGATTTCTGCAGCCCACGACGATCTTGAGCATAAGCTGCGGCTCATCCCACACATGCATGAATGCTCGAGTCATCCGTAACCCCACGTTTGACATAGCTGCCTGGAAAACTTCAGGCGGAAGCGGCTGTGGGCACATCTTTGGCCTGACATGCTGGATTTAACATAAGATTGGTCTCACGATGCTTGCAGTTGTGATCGCATACCATGTAGCGGCGGCAGCTTACGACAGTCATTGTCACGGTGCACCATCAGCTCGACGCGTTGCATTTGAAGGAAGTAGGGGGAGGAAGATGGCTTATAGCGTCGCCTTGCAAAAGGTAAAACAAGCGTCATTTTGTCCAGATTCACGCTCTTCGACGGTTTGAATAGTTCGCAATTCAGACGCATAGCCGCACTGAACTTTGCAGGTTTCTGCTTCACACGGTGACCGCGTCTGATACTTTGGTCGCATGCCCAGGCAATTTGAACATCTGCTGCCTGCTCACGTGACAAGTGTCTCCTCACCGGACTTTGGTTTCATGGGCTGCCCCAAACCCTTCCACTTGTAGATGAATTTCATATGTTGTCGAGAAAAGTGGTGATCTCCCCGTTTCAAGCTGCCTCCTAGCGATCACGAGATGTTGGCTCAATCCCGCCTTCTTGGAGAGGTGGAACTTTTCGTCACGATCCAGCTGCACCGCCTCACTTGCGTTAGTTCATAGGAGCGTCAGTGTGAATCGACGTCCATGTCTCATATAACAGCAATACAAGTGAGGATGAGACTGACTGTTACTGCTCCACGCGAATGTGTTCGTTCTTGTTATGGCGCCGTGGTACCTGACCAGGTCCAAGCCGCCTTGAAGGCCTGGTCAGATTCTCTTGGCAGATTGCTTGCGGCATTGAAATATAAAACGTGGAAGGGCAATGATCGAATCAGGCAAGACCAGCCTAGCCTATCGCCATGAGTCGTCTTCGCCATTCACAGGATTATTTGTGCCTGGTATGCTACGCCTTGTGGGAAGGGAATCGTGATTCAAGTCGAGTTGAAATCCCATTCACCGACATCCACCCTGGATCAGCCATAACTCAGACTTGTCCATATCGAGAAGTCCTCGCTGTAGCAATCACAAAACTCTGCCAAGATCCTCTGAATCGCACGCCGAATGAACAAATAATCTGCGGTTTCAACCGAAAGATTTTCATGCTTCGCTGCTGCTGTGTCAGAACTCATGTGCCTGACGAGCGCCTGGAAGTTTTCAATCCTGAAGGCAAGTAATCATGCTTAGCCTGATACAGACACGAGCGATGAGGCCTTCCTTGGTAGCTTTGTACATTTTTGGCGAACATGCATTTTTGCATGTTGTCGCGTAATGGAGGAGTCATCGAATTTCCTTTCCAAAGACTCTCTGTTCAAGGATCTCTTGTACTGACTTGTTCAAGAGCAGGCGCAACAGTGATTCCGGATCTTGTGTCAATCCGAAATCTCGAGTTGGACAACACTGGCACCCAAACGTGGAATTTTGTTCGACGCAGCTACGAGGATTGTGTGAATACACACAGGTTATGTCGTCGATCACGCCGTGATTGGAGACCACTCAGGCTGATGCGGATTTGCGACGCTGGCCTCAAGCTCGTGGAAGAGTCAATGACCACGACGCGAAACGTCGTAGATTATATTGCTCTAAGCTATTGCTGGGGAGGATGGCGATCCTTACAATTGACAAAAACCAACAAGGACACCTTCCGGTCTCTCATATCATGGGACAAACTGCCAGCCGTTTTTCGAGACTGCGCCACAGTCGCCTCGAAATTGGGTATCAAACACCTCTGGATCGATACTCTTTGCATCTTGCAAGATGATCCAGCCGACTGGAGCCATCAATCTTCAGATATGGGGCTAATCTACGAATCTGCAAGTCTTGTCGTCTCCGCAACCACTTCGGCGAACACGAATATACCATTCCTAGGACCTGATGCTCAGAATTCTCGTGGTAAGCTGTTGGCGAGCAGTATAGAGTCTTGGCCTGGGACAGTAAGAGGTGCTCACCTGCGGGTCAGGCGCCTGGTGCTCGGCAGTGACTATTCAGAATCGATCTTTCATCCAAGTCAGAGCGATAAGTTCTGGTTCGCAAACGGGGGGCCTCTGGATCTTCGAGCATGGGCTTTTCAGGAACGCTACCTTGCGCGAAGGTCACTAAGATACTCGCAGGACGAGACGGTATGGCGGTGTCGTACCACGCGACACTTCGAGAGTCTCCTCGGCTATGAGTACAGGCTCCCATTTCAAGCCCAGCAAGTCGCTGTTGAGGAGTTGCTCTTTTGGTACGACGTGGTAAGAGCCTATACAAGACGGTCATTGACATTCGCAACAGACCGTCTTCCCGCCTTCTCAGGCGTGGCATCGCACTTCCAGCACAAGTTGCAGACTCGGTATCTTGCCGGCCTGTGGGAGTCTTCATTAGTCAAAGACATGTGCTGGAGGCCTATTGGTCTACATAAGGTTGCGAGAGCCGAGATACCGGAGAGCGAGGTTACGACTTCAAACAAGCCTACTGGTCCAAGCTGGTCATGGTCCTCAAACAAAGAACGAATTGATTGGCCATTTCTCGTCTCAATGGTGAACGTGGAGGATTGCGTAGAGGTCCTCTCCGTCTCATGCGAGCGAGCAACGTCTAATCGATGGGGTACAGTCCAATTAGGCGCAAGTGTTTCGTTGAAAGGACGATTGCACCAATGTATCATAGATGCCACCATCGATAAGGAAACACTTGAGGTCGCATACGTTCTTGAAACAGCTGGAGACAGCCAAGAAGAGGCCATGTTTGCACCCGACTGTACAATCGCACGGGTTTTGAGTCGCCGCGAAAATTGTGATCGAAATGAACCAGCTTACATCTGGCAAAGAGCGGCGGAGCAAATGGTTGAGCATGAGGCGACTGATCAGACAAAGATCGGGTCTGCCCTTGCTTTCACCCTCCCACTGGTTCACGATAGATCATCATCGGTTATTTGGTCGCTAATTCTGTCGCCAGTACTGGAAGGTGATGGAGATAGGCGTCTCTACAGAAGACTAGGCATTGTAGAGCAAGCAGCAGGCAGTTCTTCTGACTGGCTGGAAGATACGATTACGACGGAAAGCGTCGTCACAATCGTCTGACAGCCTTGGACAGATTCTTGCATCAGGCCCGGGTAGCGATGGGTGGGTTTTTGGGCCTCGGCATGGGCAAGTCATCTTCTGTCGAATTCAGATCAGCCCCTGGGAATATACCGAGCCCATGATGGTAGTTGATGTCGGGCCGACCGAGATTTCAAGTTTTCCGCCTTCACTTCGCGTTTCAAACGGTATCCACGCAGACGCGGGCAGAATACCCTTGAGACAGGAGAATCGGTTGCCGTCGGTGGTGCGAAAGCCACAGGAAAGTAACGTCCATCATGAGGTTTACGCCAAGCGGAACCAGATCTGGTCGAGTCAGGTACCGGATGAACTACACTTAATCAGCAAGTGGATTCAAGCCTGCTCCAGCTTCATCCTGCCACGTTCTCGCCACGTTCTTCTCTCATTTAGGCATGGAGTGCTTCCACACTAAGCACTTTGCTTGATATTCTCACATCAGCACTCAGAAATTAGGTCTTGATAGGCTCCTCTGGTTCTAGTCAAGAAGATGCAGTTTGTCGCAACGCGCGATTTGCGAGCGGGGCTGAAGAACGCCACAATTTCTAGGCGATCTGTTCTTGGATCCTATGCTGCTAGATATTTCTCACTCTTCACGATCTCCCACCGAATTGGCGAGGTGGCGTCGGCACCGGGTGGGAGTATGGCGCTCTGTATTACCGGTAGAAGAGCCTCAAGCCAAGAACCCGGGAACCGTTCTTCCTCGAGACCCACCTGCATAGCATACGGCAGGACTTGCGAGACGAATGTCAGTCTTCTCGAATTAAGCATACGTCAATAAAACAGATTCAATGGGGCCATGCACACAAATTGAAAATTGCCAGCGACAATGGGTGCTGCAATGTTGGAGTGTTTACTGAAGTGCTGCTCCAAGAAAAAATAAACACAAGGATGGAAGGAGAGATTCAAGTTACGGGAAGTAAGATCAAGGCTCTACTGAGCCCCGCAGGTGCATAGCAATGCATCGAGAAACTACAGCCTTGAGATGCAGCTTACTGAGTGTCCACAATCCAGATGTCCACCGGCTTGTGACCACCCCACTGGACTTTAATAGCATCTTTTGCATTCTATATTCTCGGTGCAGGAAGCGACATCGGAACATTGGGGTCCTTTGAGCAGGAGGGCAAGTGATGCAGAATTAAAACTTATGTGTAAACGATCGAAATGCTTCCCCGTCGGCAGATTGACCTTCACGCCATCAACGTCTGTCTGCTATGAATTTGTCGCCTTGTTCGCAAGCAAAGCCCTGGATAGCCGCTGACGCCAAGGAAAAGTGTGGCGATTCTGGTCCCGGACTTTCTGAAAGTAGCTCAAGAATGCGAGCTCCTCACAAATGTGAATAGACAGGCTCTGCTCCAGCTCGCCAGCTGTGCCTCATTGCATTCCAAGGAAGCATTCAGCAAGAATGATCAGACCGGTGCAAGGTGGGATGTTGATGAGGTATTATCACGCTGTGTACTACTAGTAGGCAGCGGCCATCAGCTTATATACACTCGCACGATAGTCAGCCAAGGAGATCCGTCAGCAGCCGGATCCGTGTGTACTGACCAACAGGGCATCGGAACGGCTGCGAACATCAGCATGGCACGGCCCGGAGACATTGCAGACTGGACCTGCATCTTGAGGCTGAGTCCAAGCTTTCATGCTGGTACGACTGTAGCCTTGAGGACGAATTCTATGATGCGTTGAATGCGCAGCGATGCGAGGATCCTGCTGCACGCCTGGAACTGCGTCTTTCACTCTCCCTACGAAGTACGATTTACCTACGAAAACCGACCCAACTTGAACGAATTCCTTTGTGTTTGATGAGCAGGGCCATGGCTACACACCGCCTTGGACAATGATAGTAAGTCTTTAGGCGTCGGCCAGGCATAGCACGCCAGCTCTACTGGCAAAGGAAGCTTGACTATCAATCAGTCTCTTCTTGGTACAGACGAGTGCGGTCTGCCACATTCCTCATGATCACTCGCTAAAGGGAAAGACCGGAAATCACAGCAATCTTTTAATGTAAGAATCTGTACGGCACCGATACTCAGTTTCACACGCGTTACTTGCTTTAATTTTTTCTTTCTTTCTTTCTTCTCGTGCCTACCATGCTCCATACGGAACGATAGAAAAATGAGAGATGACCGCTGCGAAAGTCGAACAACAAAGCGCGGTGAGATTGCATGCTGCTTGGGGTCTCCAAATGTGCAGCCCATGCATGTGCGCCTACGCCTGCGCCTTCGCAAGCCCTCTCTCTATGTGGAGCGGTCGAAACTGTCCCTCTATCATGGAGGCGCTACTATTCCCTTCGCAAGCAGCTAAACAAGTTGCAACAAACCTGCTGGATCTGCTTCTCGAGGGTGTTGCCCTCCATCGACTGAACAGTAATGCCAACATGCAGCCCGTGCACAGTTTTCGACCAGCCAGCCTTTCACACTCAGGACATTGTCGGTGACTTCCGATTTTCTACAATGCTTGCAGGATAGATTTCCACTGAACGCTTATGGCCGTGCAATCTGGCTTGCCATATTGGTCTCTTTCCCATTCTTAGGGCCACACGCATCGCGATTACAGCAGGATTCACGGCTCTTGATAGGATCGGCCGGATGCTAAGCAGACACGAGCCGTGCTGGCTGCAGAATATCGCAGCTTGAGCTTGAACACACGCCATCGTAGACTGTCACAATAACCCTTCATAGGAGTTGAAGAGATAGAAGCGTAAGACTCTCACCTTGCGATCTGAGCTTGCACTTTAGTCGCGTTGGCATATAGAGTTTATGACGAAACACAACATTTGATGCCAGACAAACCAGACCAGATCCTCTCTCTATCATTGTGGTCTCGTGCAGAGCTGGGCCATCTCCGATTGACAGGCACGATCAACGCGGCGTCGCCACAGCCAAATTCTCGGGCAGAGGAGACGCCGGCGATCCGCTTTTGCTGAGCCCCGTTTGTGCTGCACCACATTAAACTTCGTCTTGCTATCCCTCATTACAATAGGCTAATTTGGTATCATCCTGCGAGGACCATTGTGGCTTTTTTGGAAGACTCCGTGCTCCAAATCTGGATGCTTAGCGTTGTACTAAATGTTGCTCGACACATTCCCCACATGTCGCCACATCTTGTATCGTAGACAGCCCACTGAATACCAAGGCGGACGAGCGAGCCGATGACCTGTCTGTCTAAAGCTACACTTTCGCAAGCGATCGAATCAGCTAGCACCCATCAAGCACAGGGCTAGCAAGCTTCACCGAAGCCATACCTGGCAAGTGCCGTGACCAGTAACTTGGCGCCCCAACGCTCGAAACGCGATATTTGCAGCAGCGGCGGCGGCAGCAGCAGCGGCATCAACATGGCTGGGGCTACGCCTTTAGCTGCGAAGCGAACTGTCTGTCTCAGTCAGATGCCTGTCCCACTCTATCCCTCTTGATCCTCGAGGGCTTCATAGTCGCCGAATGGATCCATCTGGCTCTGCACCGTGCCCCTAATGGGCTGAGCCGCTAATACTGCATTGCGGCAACACTGACTATACACTCTCCGCATTCTTTGCTGTTCATCCCTGCAAGTTCCTGTTTGGCCCTGTCACCAGACTTCAGCAATGCATTACCCAACTCTTCGTCTCAATTTCCTCGGCTGCTGAGAAATCGAACTTTCAGCAGCTAACTCCAGCTTTCTTCTCCCTCCTTGAATCGAAGCTGTCTTTTGGCATGCATGAGCACAGAGCATTTTTGGTCTCATTCAGGAGACTTTGCCTGCACGGATGAACAGCAACGGCAGTCTCTCCTCCATCCTGTTAAAGTTGTCCCTCCAAACCTTCATTGTATTGAAACGACAGGCCCCAGCAAAACTGCCTCCCACACATGGTCTCCTGTTTCTTACTTCTCCCACACCCATTCGGCTGGTGGCTTTCTGGAACAATGTGACGCCTCTTGGCATGTAGAGGGATCCACCTTGGCAAGACCTTCAAAAGATCGTTACCATTGCAAGTTCTGTGCCATCGCTACCTCTTTGGCTTTGGTAGAAGCCACTGTGGCATATGACCTGTTGGTGGATGCAGGACTTCGTGACAACAGCTGGTCGGAGCAAGAGTCTGTAAGTGGCCATGGCGAGATGGACCTGGCTTGCCACTAGCAAAGCGGTCGATGCTTAGCAAAGCCTCGATCGAGCGATAATTCTTCCTATGTCTATGGAAGATGTGGAAGAAGGAAACACCACGCAAGCAAGAGATCAAGACCGTCTTGCTGTTGGACCCGTTGCGTCTTTGATTATAAAAAGCCTGTCATTCTACCCTTTCTTCTGGCTTATCTTTGTGCCTGTATCTACTCAGAATCACATCTCCATCTTTCCAGTCCCAGGACAACTTCGACAATCTTCATCATGCGCTCCTTCCCGCTCGGCCTCGTCACGGCCTTCCTGTTCAGCACCCAGCAGGCGGTTGCCGAGGTGCTGACGGACGAGTTCACTGTCAACTGCGCCCCTCTTACCGTTCAGGTTTCGGACCCCATTGTGAACCCAGGCACAGTAGGCGGCCACACCCATGCCATCACCGGAGGCACCGCTTTCAACCGGACTATGAGCAACACACGCGCGGTCAACGCCAAGGCCACTACCTGCGACAAGGTCCTGGATAACTCGAACTACTGGATTCCTCAGCTGTACCACATCAGGAGTGACGGCAAGTATGAGCTTGTCACCATGCAAGGCAATGTACGACGATAACCACTGGCTCGAGTCATGCAACTGGACCCTGACTGATATTGGTACAGGCTGCATACTACATGAACCGCGTGTGCGACTACGCGCCGGGCAAGAAGAGCTGTGACAAGTCTATCTTTCCGGCCGCACCTCCAGCAGGCCTGAGAATGGTTTCTGGAGACCCTAAACTGAGGTTCGTGCGACCACTCTGTGCCTGGCGAGGTTCTTTGCGAATCGCACTTGTACTTACTGACTTCTCTCCAGGACTTTCAACTCGTCAGACATCAAACAGCGGGCCATCAGCCACACGTGCCTGATGAAAGACACTTCAAAGGAGACAAACAGCCTGCCAACACAGCAGTGCCTCCGCATGCGCTCGCAGGTCACCTTCCCAGCCTGCTGGGACGGCCAGAGACTCGACAGCGATGACCACAAGAGCCATGTAAGCCGCTTCCCGGCTCGAATAGCGAGCTCAAAAAGTTACTGAATCATGCAACTGACATTGGCTGGCCAGATGGCATTCCCCGCCATTGGCGACTACAACGGAGGCGTCTGTCCCTCGACCCACCCTACCGCCATCATCCAGATCTTCTTCGAGTTCTTCTACGACACTGGCGCGTTCAGCGACACCAACTTCGTCTACGCCATGGGCGACCGCACGGGATACGGCCTGCACGGCGATTTCATCAACGGCTGGACCGACCAGAACCGGCTGTACAACGCGCTCAAGACGTGCACCGGCAGCAAGGGCATGGACGACCCCAACTGCTCCCTGAACGTCGACGGAAAGGGCGCCGGCGCTTCCCAGCAGCGCTCACCCGAGATTCCCGCCGTCTACGAGGAGCAGGTTGGCCTGAACGGGCCCATCACCAAGCTCCCTGGCAACAACCCTGTGACCAAGAGGTCGAGGCTTTTTGCAAAGGCGGAGTAGATTGGAGGCATGGGGTCTGATCGTGCAGAAGAAAGGACGAAGAAAGCAACGATGACCATGCTGGTCATCCGCCGTGTGGGAAGGGGAGATGGTCACGCTGTAATCATTCTGAAGCCACTTGATGTAGATAGAAAGATCCACGCTCTACTTTTGACACAGCGTCGCTCAGCTTGCTCGACGAAGCCGTGATTCTGTATATAGTGGAATACTGAATATTGAGTTGCACAAAGTTGCACAGATTTTGCTCACTTATTGACTTCATATCATAACAACTGCGTAGAAGCAGACATATCATTGCAGACTAACAGGCCGTTTGAGTACGTTCAGCTTTAGTTTACTACAGATCGTTCAGAGCACGATCATATTGATTATATAGATGAAGTAGCGTAGGTGAATCACTAATGATGGAGAAACCCCTGTCTAGCAACGGCCTCCTCATCTTTGATGATAAAAGGCAGTGAACGGCGAACACCCAAAAAAGAACCACGGCTTCAAACGATGAATAGGTCCCAGAATTTGAGTCAAATGAGCGTTCTGGCCGAACCACCCGGACCCTTGTACGGCCAAGACATTCTCTCTCTCTTTCGGTACAGCACTTCTCCTCGGTTCACGCGCTGAGCAATTACCTGATTCCGAGGGCGAAGTCCAGGAAGGCCCCTACAAAAACAGAGTTACTTGTTATCATGAAGAGTGGAAGAGAGCTTGCTCAGGTTTCAACTTCTATCAATAAATCACCTATCTACCCCGAATTACGCCAGCCGCGGATGCTTTAGGTGCAAGAACCAAATGCAGCACCAAACCAAATAACAACCAAAGGTTCCTCTTTTCGCTCTCGTAGAGCTGATAGAAGCGCCAGTCATAGACTGCCCGTGGAGCCGGTAGCAAAGCTGGTAGCAGGATACCCAGCCTTTTAGAAAAAAAGAAAAAAAGAAATCTCCACAGCAGCTAGCTGATTGACATCACCAGCGACTGCATCCGAGCACAGTACAGTAGCCTAAGGGTGTCCAAAGTCTCCATGTGGACCCCATCTCCGAGCGCAACCGCGGCGGATAGTGGTTGTGTGGTCCCTTCTTACCCATCCCACTGCCGACGGTTTTTGGATTTTAGCCGAGCCGAGGAATTTTACCGTCCCTGCTTTTGAAGAAATGCAAGTGCTGCTCGAGGCACTGATCTGGGTGATAACTGGGTTTACCGCAATCTGCGATTTCGATTTCAAAATGCTAGGCGAATCTGGCCCGGATCAGTGGTTTTGGTCTGTGACTTTGAACGGACTTGAGCAAAGGGCCAAGGTGATGCGATGGGAGATGGAAAGATGAAATGATCGCCGCAGAGGTTTCCTCCAGGCTTTGTGCGGACATGCTCGGCAGTGGCAAAAGGGAGTTTTTTTGTGTTATGGCGTGCAGTTGAATCTTCCGCTCAATTGCTTCATTTTCGTGGCGCTCAAAGCTCACAAAAATGCGATACACGCCCGCACATATAGCTCGCTCTTGCTTTAGAGACAAGTCAGTAGAACACTTACAATAAACCACAGCTTAAGATATAGTCCTACGAGCTGGGAGGTAATATTTCGACAGAACGAAACTATCACTTGAACAGAAATTCCATCAAAGGCGAGGAAGGTAATTTTTCTTTTCACTCATCTATGTATGCATTGTGTCATTGGCAAATTTTTTAAGCAAAACTTGTTATATATACACAAGGTCGTGGCATCCATCGTCTGTGTGCTCGAAAGGGTATCGTCAGGTCAAAGACAAAGAACACGGCAGTCCGTGACTCGTCCGTTGACTGGCCCTGTCCAACGCCGCAGTTGTGTTGCCTCCGATGCCTCGAAAGATGTGGACAACCATCCATTTCGACCTCCTCGTAGAAATGACCGAATCCCTTTCTAGTTATGCAGATACCAAACCGCCTCATTCACGTTGGTCCCAGAACAAGCTGCCCTGATTTTATTCCAACTCGAGGACGCCCGAAACTAGCCCCAACCCTACTCAGCCGTTGCTAAACGCTACCGATAGGTAGAACAGTACATCTCCGAGACAAGGCGAGAATTGAGCTTCGAATTTACAGCTTCGACTTGCCGCGCGACTTGGACAGGATGGGGTCGAGCTTGGTAGCCTTCATGACGTTGCCCTTGAGCTTGAGCTTGCCGGACATGAACATCTGCTGCGCCTTGGCCTTGCCCTCAACCAGTGCCTGGAAGTCGCTGTCCTTCAGCTGCAGCTCGACTGTGACGATCGTTAGCGAGAGGCCTCTGGACAAACAATCGCAGAAGTTCAAAGACTCGGGCTTACCATCTGGCTTGCCACCAGCGGGGGCGAGACCCTTGCTGACGACTCCCTTGTCCTTCAGGTCGATGTGCCAGCTTTGAGTGGCACCCTTGGCGTTCTTCAGGGTGAAGGCGAAGATGCCCTTGGCGTTCTTAATGGCATCCTTCTTCACAGTCTCGTCCTCGTTCAGAACCCGGTTGATCTCCTCGAAAGCGACGGAGGATGGGAAAGCGTCTTTTTGAGGAAAATCAGCCCAATGTCTCCAAATTAGAAAAGAATCATGTCGCAGGGCAGATGCGGCGTTTCAATGCGCATCGCTTGCGACCTGGGCAGACGCCGGCGTTGCAAGACAAGTGGCAAAAGCTGTCTACTAAACCAATGACTGAAGCTATTCCCAAGCATAAGAACGCGCGCTGTGCCGGCCACGTGCTGTGGCGATGGAGAATGTGCGCACGCTTGGGAGCCGCAGGCGGTTTATATGCAGCAGTTCCGTCATTGTGCATTGCAAGTGGATGCTTCTGCATGCTCGGAACACACCAAGCAAAGAGGGCGAGAACTTACCGTCCTTGATAGACATGATGGCTGATGACTGACAGGAAGTGGAAACTGTTGCGAAAATTTTTCTAGATATGAGTAGGCTGAGGATGATGAGGGGAGGAAGGAAACAGGCAAAGTGAAGGCAGTCAAATGGTCTGGGGACACTAGTATTTGAGGCCGATCCAAAGAGTGCCACATACGGTCCTCTGGCCCCGGCGGGACGATGGGAACGGGGAAAGGGTACAGAAGCCGAGGTTCAGTTGGCGGCTTCGGCGCGCTCCCTACGATCAGTCAGGCCTTGGCCCAAACCGGTTTAGCGCATTTTTAACCTGGATTCCTCGAGCCTCGACATCACATGTAATCGAAGGTATGGTTATTTGCCTTCAAGCAGGCAACTGCTTGCTACGGCATTATCTTCAGACCATGTGGCTACTCTCCTGCAACCACGTTGTGCATAATGCATCTTGTCCAGAATTTGGGACTCTACAATATGCAACTCGACTACGCTTTCTTCGTATCACTCTCGTCAAGTAGCTATAGTTGTCGTCGTGATGAGTAACAGAAGGAAAGTATGTCATGATGTCACGCAAGGAGGCGAGCAATGTTGCAATCATATCTTCATAAATTCAATCATAATTAAGGAAATTGCCTGTGTAAGTCGTGACGAATTCAGAAAGTGTGTCGTGATATTCGAGAACTCGCTCCCAGGTCCCCCTTCATAGTTGTTACTGCTCATTCCCGTCATGAGCTTGAACAGCTCAACAACAGAATCTCGTACACATAGCCGTGTGGGACTTGTTTGATAAACCCTATACCATCTCTTGTTGCTCGAATTTTCCAATACCTCGCATCTACAGGAGATGCAATGATTTATCAAAACCAAGGCAAGACCGTTTGTGCAAGAAGCCTCCTCACTCTGTCCTCCAACACTCGCTGTGTTGACAGCAGTTTCGTTCCAGTCCTGATGCCACGCTCGGTCCCGCCACCTGGCAGGCGTGACATTCCTCCGCCCATGCCAACACCTCCTCCATAGTACCCGAGCGGAGCGCCACATGCAAGTGGAACACCTCCCATACCGGATCTCATGCCAAGTAGTGGGCTTGCCTCGACTCCGGGAAGGCCCGCGATGAGGCTAAGACAGGGGCTTCTACTGGCGTGCAGGCCATTCACGTCCTCCTCCTTGGCTAGCCGCAAATCTTGCATTTCGTCTGTTATGAGATCAAACTCCGAAGTCAGTTCTGCAACTGGGTCATGATCGCCCAGGCCCAGCTCAAGTCCGAGCTGAGCGGTGAGCTCGTCAATGTTCATCGGCTCATGTAGCCGTTGACTGAGATCTGGATAGTCAAAGTTGGCTATTCTCACCGGCGACAGCTCAACAGGGCTGCTGAGCTCCGGGCCAAGCATCAATGGCACCTCTTCACCATAGTCGTGCTTGCTCATCACTTCTGCTGGCACTTTCGTCGTTCGTTGAACCTTTCCTAGCCCAGCATTCAGCGGTGTTATTGATCTGGGAGTGGTTTTGGTCTTCTCTTTCAAACCAGCATCGCGATTCTGCTTTCGCCATCGCTCATCACCGCCTGTGAGTTTTGCTAGTGGCGCAAGGGCGTCATCCCAGTCACCGCCTCCTGGCTCCAGGGTAGTATGCTCAAGCTTGAACTCCGCAAGGCGTGATGCGTGTTTGTCTATAAATGCAGCAACCTCTGTGGCGGCGCACGAGATACTGTCAAGTTCAAAGTATGCCAACTTCGGAAAGCTCAGGGCACGCAGGCCATTCGGTTTAAACCCGATCTTATCCGACTTTGACGGCGACGTAGGTGTTGGGTGATTTGTGTGGCATCGGAGCTTTGGCCTTCGACTGGGGGAAGCATTGCGTCGTCTGAGGCTCCCACCAGGAGACGAGTCCGAAGAATTAGGCGAAGACGAGAGCATTGAGTGCTCGGAGGCGAGACTGCTGAGCGTCGAGGCGCTGGTCATCGACGGAAGCGACCTTGCTGATGCCTTCTGTCGAGGAGCGCGAGGCTGCAAGAAGGATGAAAGATGGAGGGAGAGTGGATTCGCACCACGATGAAAGATCTCTGGAGGTGGCGATGAAGGGAAATAGGATGTGTCAGTCGACCGAGGTCTTCGCGGGCTCGACCGCTGGCTACCATCCTTCGAAGGTCGGGAGGTAAGAGTTGGGCGAGGAGTTGGTGGCAGCCAGTGGAAAATGAACGACTGCAGGTTGGAGCTGAGTGCATGCAAGTACTGATGTAGCTGCTTTAGCTCTGTTTGCGAATTCGTCAGAGGCATGCGCATGGTTAGCTTCTTGATTTGACGCCAACGCCGCGTCGAATCTGGTCTTGAGCCGGGACCACAGATGGGATTGAGAAGCTTCAGAACGTGCGGCTGCATTGGCGACAATGTCAAATGATCGAGCTTGAGTAGCTGATTCCTTTCGATCGCAATGCGTAGTGATATCATTGCATAGTCGACAATGCTTTGAGAAGATGGGACGATTGAATCCTGGCTAGGGCATGCGATGTTGAGATACTTCAGGTTAACCATGTAACTAAACGCGGTTACAAAGGCAGGAACGTTTGTGGCAGCATGATAGAGCGGTGGGTATTGCTTGATCAACAGATCCGACAGTTCTCGATCCGCCTCGTTTTGCCCAACAAGTCTGGAATGTGACTGCTCAGGTTTGCGTGCCGCACAGTCCGGTGCGTAGACAAATTCAATCTCGCTGCCCGTATTTGGCTCCAGTAGAGGTGGGAGAAGCGAGTCCAAGCAGTAAGGAAACTTGAAGCTCAATCTCCGAACGAATGGCCCAATGCTTTTTAGAGCAGCTAGCCGGGCTGGCTTAGTGAATGTCGTGGCATGAAATGTGACAGAGACTTCTTTGAAGGTGTGAGGAGTAGCCTTGCGTGCGAAATCTCGACATACGAGGCGTAGTTTTGTGAGGTCAGGAACGCTCAGCTCAGCAAGAACCAGCTCACGAGTCCTGTCAGCCTTCCATAATCGCTCGAATGAGGAAGAGTTGGTCGGGCAAGAAGATGACGATGACGATGCCGACGACGATGGCGGTGCCACATTTGCAACCCTCTTGCGTGGGATCATGACCATCTTTAGATCGAATCAGTGATGGGTCCCACGAAAAAGACAGCTTAGCAGCGCACCTTGGGCAAACTTGAAAGCAGCAGCTTTCAAGTTGAATGTTCGAGCTCAGCGTTATCCAAGATCGCAGATCCCAGCAAGATTATAGTCGTGGGGTCGGACTTGTCACTTTCCCTTGTGTCAACCTGAGTGTAGAACCACAGGCCAAGATCAGGCTGACAATACTCAAACTGTCATCTCATACAGCACGGGCGAGCCAGCACAGACCATGCGCATGAATACCGATACGGTCAATGAGGATATCAGCGCGATAAGAGGGGCTTGCAGTAACGATGAAAACCCCAGTTGAGTAGCCAGCGAGAAGGCACCAGTGCAAAACAAAAGCAGAGCAGAGTGGAGATTGTTTTTGGTTGTACTATACAAGAACTTCAATTGAAGTTCGAAAAAGCCTGACTGACAATAGAAAGGATGACAAGATAATCCGGTCAAGTCAAGAGAAAGGAGAAAGTCATAAGACGATATGAGAGATGCGTGTTGTGCCTCCCGCCACCAAGGGGAGAAACGCGATGGGTGTGCATATACCCAGTCTAGAGCAGTCATCAAAACGCAGGTAGTACTCAGGCACAGTTGCTCAGGGTGACTTCCTCAATCACAATTGTGGAGAGGAGTTTTCCCTCAACGTTCGCCAATCAGGGTCTGCAAGACCAGTGAATACAGGAGAAGTGAAGGCTGATCAGCACCAGCAGCCAAAGACCGACACAGTGGGTGGCACTACAAAACCCTGTTGCCCAATGGAGAGCAGACTCGATGAAAGTAACAAACAAACAACGATCGTACGCGATCTTCAAACACATAGAGGCAGGTGCCGAAATCAACAGGCGACCTTGAAGACAAGCGCAAGTCGAGAGAGATTTCGGATTGTCGCGGCACAGGCTACGGAGCTGTACCAGCCATCGCGTGAGAGGAGTAGCTTCCTCCACTCACCGCCCTCGACTACGACGCCGTCGCGTATTTCCCTTTCGGGTAGAACAGTGTCATACCGGCAGATTCTGAGAGAACTTCACGCCAGGAAGGTCTCTGAAACGCGTTGCAGTGAATGCTGTTCCGTAGTGACCCTGCTCAAGGGGGCTGGACTCCAGGTGGAGAAGGAGGCTGGTGTCATCGTGTCCTGTGAAGCAAGGAAAGGGTGTTCAAATAACAGAAGTGCAGGTGGCGGAAGAACTTCTCGCAGCCAACCAGTCATCAAATTGACTTTTTCCTTAGCCACACGACTCCGTCCACGCGATTGCGGCAGAAACACGGCCGACGCGTGTTGATCGCGCGTCTCCCGCGCCTTTCTTCCACTCAAGTCGGAAAACGCGCCTCTCGCTTTTGGGTGTGGTCTTAGACACTTCGTTGCTAGACACAAGTGTTAACGGGAGGTACATCTCGGCTTGTGATGGCAGACGCCCGACTTGACTACCAATGGTCGAGCTTCGCCGCTCTTACGTCGCCGCCCTAATATTCGATAGTTGCCCCTCACAGGTACTGCCTTGGTACCTATTTGTATACACTATTACATATGTGAAATGTTAACCAACCGCAAGTCGACGCAATGTGTTACTGATTTGTCGGTGCACAGCATCAGCCAGGATTATGTCGCTCTACCCTCTGTTTGCGCCAGTCGGATCAAATTCATCCTCTTCACTTTGAAATTGATCTGCGTCTCGTTTAGATTCACAAAGTAGAGAGACACGTGGTGTAGTTGTAATTGAATGCTGAATTTGTTCTTATAGTATATGCTAAGTAGTGTCCCTCGAGCCACCAATCTGCCTGTAGTTCTCCTGAAAATGATACTTTGATCACGTCTCCAAGGTGAAACGGATCCAGAAAGAGACATTTCTCTGATTTGAGGTTAGGTTTTTCGTCCCACAACGCCTATAACGCGCTCGCTTGATCTCCAGCCGGCAATGCGCACCCCTCCAGCCCGAATGAGGTCGCCAAAGTTTGGGCGACTGGTCCTATCAAAATGTTTGCAACACTCCCATACGCAGTCTCGAGATGGCCGAGACGGCCGAGACGACAGTCGTCAGCCCAATAGCTTTTGCTGAAATGAAACGCCGTGATGATCCCCAAGCTGAATGCAGTCTTTTCATCCAGTTATCAACCCAGACAAGTGGTCGCCAGTTTTGCGTACCTGGCCGCAGATCGGCATGAATTTCGTAAAGTCGTTAGAACAAGGAGAAGTTGTCAGAAAAGGACGATGATAGAAAAAAAGAAGTGAGGAGGAGTCAACGGCAGACCCCGACGCGACGAAGAGAGAGCACACAACGAGACGGACGCGTTTCTTGGCAAACAGCCATCTGTGGTTGGTGCAGAGGAGGTTCCGACGAACCCCCCTCTCCTTGCACATTTCGTGGCGTGTCCCCTCTCACACGCTTGAGCCGCTGTCTGCCCTGGTTATTTCGACTTCTGTCACGGTTGGCCCACCCTTCTTGGTCGTGCTGTCGCGACGCCTTTGAGCGAGGTCGACCCCGCTGGTGCTGGGGTCATCTTCGGGCTGCGCAGTCGATTTGATGCTCCTGCTACCGCTCATCGTCCCATTCTCGTCCTCCTCTGGAATGGTGGTACAAAAGCGTTTGAGCACTTGTCGGAGGGCAGGACGGCGGATAGGTTTGGGCAAAAACCAGTCCATGCCCGACTCCATGCACTCCTTCATATTGCTTTCTTCCGAGAAAGCTGTGAGAGCTACGATTGGGGCATTGTAGCCCGCATTGCGAATGAGACGGGTGCTCTGCAATCCGTCGACGTTCGGCATCTGAACGTCCATGAAAATGAGATCGTAAGGTGCTGGTGGCTGCGCTGCCAAGGCTGCTTGTACCAGATCAAAAGCTTGCTGCCCGTCGCAGGCAATCGTAACATCGTATACATCCTCGAGTTTGAGCATGCGCAGCACGACCTCCTGATTGACCTTGTTGTCTTCGGCGACAAGCACGCGCACACGCCGTCCTGATTGTGCAGCCTCCTGTGCAGCCTTCTGCATGACTTCCAGGCCGGACGGTCCGTCTTCTTCTGCCGGGCTATGAGCCAAATATGGTTGGCTGAGACCAACCAAACGTGTCGTGCTTCGGGGTGACGTGGCCGTTGCAGCCGATCCAGCTGCTGCTGCTGCTGCTGCTGCCGCCGCCGCCGCCGCCGCGACTGCTCCGCCAACCGGTGCTGAATGCGTGCTCATCTCTGAGTCCGACGATTCGTTGCCATCATCCGGATCTTCGCTGCCCGGTGCCAGGGCAGCACGGCCCAATGCATGATTATTACGTTTCTGCTTCTTTTGCGGACTGCGCGTTCCGTTCTGGTCGACGTTTCCAAAGTACGGCGACGATCCATCAATGGTCTTGCTCAATTGGAGACTGTTGCGGCGAGACCCATCTAGCCAGGAGCTTGACACGCTCGTGGCCCGGTGTTTGACGAATCGCAGTGGAATCTTCATGACAAATTTGCTGCCCTTTCCAGGCTCGCTCTCGAGTGTGATGCTGCCCTTCATCAACTTTGCGAGCTGCTGGCAGATGGATAGGCCAAGACCTGTGCCGCCGTACTTCTTGCTCAAACCCAGATCGCCTTGGACGAATGGTTCAAAGATCTGAGCGTGCTGATCTTGAGAAATGCCAGGCCCTGTGTCCTCAACGCCAAACTCGAACCACAACTGCTTTGCATTTGGTGGTGGCGAAGCCGAGAGATCCCGGACAAACACGTCTGTTGCGCGGACCTTTTGCGCGTGCGACCTGCGTTCACTGGGCGGGTCGAGGCTGTTGATCTCGAGAGCAGTGGACATATTGCTGGCACCAGTACCAACCGACGGCACACGTTCGTTTGGCGCGACACTTCCATTGCTCGAACTACCCCTCGATTCGCGCTTCCTGCCTCTGCTACCAAGCCTGCTCATCCTGGACCCGTGACTGCCCTTGCGTTTTGGCTGCTTCAACTCGTCGTCTTCAGGATGCACTGTGCCCAGACACTTGATCCGCAGCTTGACGCTGCCGCCTTTGGGCGTAAACTTAAGACTGTTGCTGACTAGGTTGATGATTACCTGAGAGACGCGGTGAGAGTCGCCCCATAGAGTCATGTCTCGTATGTTGCCTGCGCCATGAGGACCATATATTGGAACACCGACGGCGTCGGATGGCAGCACGTCCTCATCTGGACCTTCGAACAGCACCTTAAGGTCGATGAGCCCATCGTTGGCCTGCTGCTCGAAGATGCTCATGACCTGGCTAGCAATGTCCGCCAAGCTGAAATCTTTTTCCTCAAGCTTGATGTTCTGGCCCACCTGATTCTTGCTGAAGGTTAGCAAGTCCGTCAGTAGATGAAGCAGCAGGTCCCCACTCCGGCGGATTATGCCAAGACTCCTCTGCACCTTCTTCATGTCCGTCTCGTGCATGGAGACGGCGCACATGCCCAGAATGCCGTTGAGTGGCGTCTTGAGTTCGTGGCTGATGTTTGCGACGAAAAGCGTCTTTGCTTCATTGGCAGCCTCGGCGGCCTTTTTCGACATCTCGAGCTGGGCCGTTCGTTCGCGAACCTTGTCCTCGAGCTTGTTGTATTGCAGACTCAACTCATCCACCATCTCGTTGAAGGTGGCGGTCAGATCGGTCAGCTCATCCTTGATGAGATGCTTCGGGTCGGCGACCTTCTTCGGAATGCGGAAGCTGCCACGCCTGGAGTGCTTCTCAGCCCAGCTAGGTCGACGAATTCTGTTCCACACTCGTTGCCAGAGTGGTGTCCTCGGCTCCGACTTCTCGTCAATGGCCTCGGCAAATGGTAGGCTCATGTGAGTATGAAGACTCCCCATATCGCTGGCGCCGGCAGACCCCTCAACGGACCGCGTGGTTGCTTCACGCAGGCGTCGGATCGGCCTGACGAAGAAATGTGCAGCGGGGAAGGCCATCAGAAGTACTGCAGCGAGCGTGCCAAAAAGGCAGGCGACTAGCACATTGCGTAGGTAGTTGAGTGGTGCGACAACCTCGCTATATGACTGTTCCACAAGAAGCACCCAGTTGACCAAATTTGAAGGCGGGAAGGCGTACCCGACCGCGACACGATCTCCCTCCTCGTTCTTCGTGTCAAGCAAGCTGCCAGAGTTGAGATCCTCGCCCGACTTGACCGTAACAGCTGTTTGTAGCGCAGGGAAGGAGCTCAAGGAGAAGTTCGCGGTTCCGTTGTTGTTGGAGGAGATGTCGGCATATTTTGAATGCCTGGTACTGCGGCTTGCATTTTGCGTAGGGGGCAAGACGAATCTGATGAAATCCTTGGCATACTCATCCTGCTGCCCTGCACGTTTCTTGCTGTTGTACACGACGCCAGGGGCAAAGGTGTTGTTCTTGTTCGTAGGCCCAACCAGTAACAGGACGCCGGTGCGACCCAAGCCCTCGGTCGAGCTGAGTATTTGCTGTATGAGCTGAGAGTTGGTGACGACGGTGAGCCAACCCAGAAGACTGGTTGTGTCGGATGAATTGACAACCGCACAGGTGATGCTCATCAAGGCGACTGTCTCGTTGAGAATCATGGGACCGAGCAATATGGTGCTGTTCAGCTGGAGGACACCTCTGTCCCAGGAGGTTGTGGTGTCGTTGTATGTTTCGTTCACTACCCTCGTGCTGTAGGTCAAGTTTGGGTACAGCGATGCTGGATAGCCGCCGGGATCCTGACCCAGAACAGCCCAGGTATTGTTGATTTGATAATTGAGCCGAATGTCCTGGCCTGCAACCTGAGATCCAGTGACCCGAAGCAGGGTGTTGTTTCTAGTGCCCCTGTCCGTCAGAGTGCCCGACTCGTTCATTGCCTGCACCTTGGCTTGTAAGAGCCATCCCGCAGACCCAGCCCCGCTGAGGGCTGTCTGGAGGTCGGACTGGCTGCGTGCCCAGTTGGCGGCGGTCTGGTTGCCTTGATAATAACGCTGGAGGGCCGATTGGACGAGAACACGGGTCGAGATTGCCTCGACGCTGGATTGCAAGATGGTGATGGCTTGCTGAACCTGAGCAGCGTAGAGGGAGGCGGTTAGAGTCAGGCTATCGGCCTTGACATCGACGACGTATTGGTGGTTGACAACCCAAGAGGCGATGGAGATGACGGCTATTGACACGAGACTGCAGCCCAACACCAGCAGCCCGAGCTGTTCGCTAATCGTGAGGGTTCAAACATGTTAGCAGATCAAATTCTTATCAATCAAGCCTTCATCATCATCTTCCTATTCCTCTTCTTCTTTCGATATAAAGAACACAGGAATAAACCCCAGTCTCCTTCTGAAGGGAGGACCCCGTCGATCCGGTGGGAACGTACCGAATTGCAATGCGCATCGCGACAGCGACGGTCGGTTGCCGGTCGCCTGGCGGGAAGGGTGGCGGGGGGAGAACTGGGCTCGTTTCCTCTCACAGTTCGAAGGAGGAAGCGCTGCCGCCAGTCTCATATTCACTCAAAATGGCCTCCCCTCTCCCTCTGTCTCTTGAATGCTCCAGCTCTCTATGTCGAGGGCAGCGAAGACATTCTGAGAAATGCAGACGAGGCTGTTGTTCCCAGAATTAAAATCGGACGGCCGCGTGGCAGTCCGTTGCAGCAATAGTGGAGAAAGTTCCGCGAAGTGATCGTCGGTGGGAAATCTGGACGGGGAGGGACAGGGTTATCACTTGGACCTGGATCGACTCTCCTGTCAACGGAAGGATCCAGAGTTCTGGGTTTTTTCTTGTGTGCTTTTGGCCGTCCGAGGAAGGGAAAGGGTAACAACACTGCCTTCTGCCTCAAAGTGTCATTTGTCTTTGGTGAAAGGTGAGCTGCGACGTTGCGAAGATACCCGGACGAATGCGAATGCAGTGGAAAAGTTTGCCAAACGAGACAGGTGGGAAGAGGGAAGAGAAGAAAGAACGTCTGCCACGACAAATGATGGGAAGGGTTCCTTCCGTTCTGCAGCAAGATGAGGAAGATGAGGAAGATTCGCCCAAAATGTTTAGCAGGTCTGACAAGGGAGGGCTCTCCCAGAACAAGGGGTGTAGCGGCGGCCGACAGCTCCCAGTAGTCCGCACGCTTCCACACACTCCAGGCCATCTGGAGGAAAAAACCTTAACTTTCCTATCCCTTCATGAGGTTGCCAGTGTTCACAGCACTACAAACAGCTTCTTCCTTCAGACCAGGTAGCGAAGGCACCGACGGGTATGAAGGGGTGGTGTTCTGCAGCTGCCATTGGGAGTAAGGAAGTGGGAGGGGCAACTATCAGCAACAGAGAGGTTCCGTTCCCTACCAACTAGCTGAAGTTTGCAGGTAGAGTCCCGGTGGGCCTTCCCCTAAACTGACAGTGCTGGCACGCGAGCTGGGCCAGTCTGCGTCTCCGAGTCATACCTGTCCCGGTTTAAGATCAGACCTTCGTTTCCTCCCCTCTCTTCACCACCGGTGCAAAGCGCGAGAGGGGAAAATGGAAAAACTAGCTCTCTTTGCCCTAACTAACGCCGGATCTACCACAGCAATGCAACGTGCTCTGCTAGTTATTCAACTGCGGTCCCATTGTAAACCTCACCACATGCTTAGTCCAAACCAAACTAAGTGATGTGTTACCTGAAGTAGTTCCTCCCGTATCACAGCACCATTCTAATAATGGCTGTCGGTGCCGGCAAAGGCACTGAGGCAGCAGGAAGCGGAAATCTTTCATTTCATTTTCCAAATGAGTAACTTCATTGTGATGTGGACTCGCAGCGTGAGACTTTGCCAGACCCAACGCCGGACGTCAATGTAAAGGTCACGGTGTCAACCCAGAGAGACGCAAATAACTGCTGTACCGCCGAGGAAGCTGCCGTGTCGCTTCATGAACTCCGAATCTGCAACGTAGGCTGCCGACTCGGAGCTCTTGGGTCTTCGGGCCCGGCTCATTGACAGCACTCATTGGTGATAAAAGCCTCACACAATTTCGCAAGGCTATGTCTTGTTTGATACACCAGGCCCAGGCTGATACTGCAAGTACCTAGCTGTGGTGCATGGCGTGTGCATCGAAGCCTGCCTGTGCTAGGGTGATCAGCTGTGAGCAGCGTTGTATACTAGTGGCTCTCGTGTTTCTGCCAGCAGCCCTGGTGCAGCACCCCAGCACAGTGGAACTATCACAGGAGGGAGTCAGGCGCGCCCGTGCTTTCCGGGTGGCCAGTCTAGCAAGCGCCCGCTGTCAAGCGGCACGGCAGGGTGCATCCTCAAACTTGCGGAAGAAGCCCCGTCACCCCATTTCCTCGCTAATGCACGAACTCGGCCCCCCCCCTCTCCCCCCCCAGATCTCTCCTCCCCCGGGCGCCCAACTTTCCTTTCCCCTGTTTGTCCAGTGAAATTGCAGAACAGGTTGCTTGTCGACCACCGACAGCAGCGAGGTCTGCCTTTCAACGTGCTTGGCGCCATGGACGGGCAGCGTTACTTCCTAGTCCTCCCACGGTTTCCAGTGCAAGTTGTAGCGGGCCCAGACCCTGCGACTGCGCCATGGGAAAGCTGCTGTTCCACGCTCGACGCCGAATAATCTCCCACGCGTCCTCCCTCCGCCTCACGAGTCGAGGTGCAGCACTGTACGAGTCGACTCGCACCACTCTGTCGTTCCATCAGCACTCTCGGACCACTCCTTTTTTTGTTCTTGTTTTTGGTCTAATCCTGCAAGTTTGACAGAAACTTATATGACATAGACTATATCTCATGAAGGTCCCATCAATTCTGAAGAACATCAGTTAGATCAAAAAAAAAAAAAAAAAAAAAAAAAAGGGACAAATTCAGCACACTTCCGGCTTTGGAGGTGAAAAAAGTTCAAGGTTCGGGTGCGCACGACGCGCACTGATTTCTTGAGCAAGTCTAGGCGGGATGCACGGATGAGACTCTCTGTCCAGTTTAGGTCAAGTGCCGGCGCGGTGAAATGCGCCAGGTGGTTCCAGGCCAGGCCTTATCTAGTCAGAGACGGCTTGCTGAGCAAGCCATCTCACCTCTTTGTCCATCTCCACTGGCAGCTTTCCTTAGACCAGCTTTGTGGCGTTTCTCGCTGCAACAGCCTGAGCCTGCAAACAGAGTCATTGAATTCTTGAGGCGACGGCGGAAGCGGTGGCGATCCAAGAGGCTGACACGCTCTCCTCGTTGAGAAATGGCGTGCTAACGCTCCTGTCCGCCACGGTGTTCTTTCGCCGTTTGAAGTAACTGAGCCTCTTCGTGTTCCTTCTTGATGTATAACAAGAAAAACGCCCTATACAGCCCAGGACCAGCCATTTAATGAGCCTAAAATTCGAAACTATTGAGGGAGAAAAGAAAAGATGGCAAGTTCCCTCCGACACACAGGTTTGAGCAAACGCGCCTAATTTGCCGGAAGAGAAAGGCAAAAGGGATTCGTCCGTCGAGGCATCTCGATGACAAGCGCTTCAGAACCTCCTCATTCGTTACTCAGAGGCACTAGTAGCGCCTCGTCTCCTCTGCGCATCAGCAGAAAAATGGTCATCGTCTTGGCTGTTGCCTTCCTTTTATAAAGACTCTGTTCTCCCCTCTCCGGATTGAGCTCCGCATTGAGAATAATTTAGACTCATGTGCTCGTAGCTTCTGCGATACTTGGACGGGTATACATAGAAGCGGTTGACCGTAGCATTTCGGGTCAGCCATCTTGCTCATTGCCCGCTTCCAAGCTAGCCAAAGGCGACAAACACTTAAAGGTGGCATACGCAAAAGCCAGTACATGAATAAGTTGAATCACCGAACGGTGTTTAAATCCAAGCATCGGACAGACATGTGCACAGACGTTTCTATGGAATTATCATCCCAAGACGATGTACAAAACTTTATCCTCAAAACAAATAGAAAACAAGTACAAAACTTTCCAACCCATTCTATTGACCCACCATCCTGAATAACTTCTGGAAGCTTGATGAATACAAATCTCTCATTTATAGGGAGCTTCAAATATAAGGAACTGTTCTCGCGTTTCATTCTTTAAAAACGCTCGTAGCCACAAATGAAGGGCCTAAATCTCCTCCCGCAGCATATCTACCACCTCTCGCTGTCTTGTACTCGTCAAGAGATCAGCCGATAAGGTATTTGAAGGTCATACACATGCAACGAAGAGGCCAGCCCGGTGGCGATGCTGAGTTGTGCTCCCTCAAGACTTTTAGCATCACCCTGCAACGTAGGGTCGTGAGTCCAATTAAAACGTCTTTCAATATATCTGTGGTGTGCGGTTGTCAGCGACGATTCTAATCAAATAATGCATTCTTGTTGATGGCATTGACAGCAGCCCAGAGCGGAGAACTAGCTCTGTCGAGCTCAACGTTGACTATTCCTCTACATGATGCAGGGCTTTGGGTGATGGTCATCAAACGCGCGTACAAACTAAATAGTCCTAAGGGAGCTGTCCAATTATCCACGTGGGCGGACTGTTCTTACGAGGAGAATACCACTAGGCAGAGAGCAATAGGCGATGGTCATCAGCAAAAGCTGCATATCATTTCTGTGCACGTCCTTGGCAAGGCAGAAGAACGGCTATCTAACGAGTGGCATTTAATCATAGCTTCATAGTGTCAAGATCAGGTCCAGCATGGAGCTCGTTGGCTCTGGCGGTCGGCACTACCTGCCAAGACCGAGCGGACGCTTGATCCTCATCTTCGCGACGTCACCACTGAAAAGGAGCGTGTTTCTGTGCGTCTGTATTCGATATCGAAAAAGAGCTTCATGGAGTAAGAGGAGTGGTTGATGGTCGCCAAAAGAGTGCAGTCTCCCCCCTTCTCCTGATGGTTTGGCGGTCAGACATCTGCAAGCACCGTCGCCCACGCGTTCGGGGATCGGGGGGAGAAACTAAGCTCGCATCATGTGTTCGACCATGTCGGCGCCGCACTTGGCACCGCTCGAGGCGTCGCAGTTCGGGTAATAGAAGGCTGCAACGGCGATGATGACATACGCGGCGCACAGGAGAGCGCCCTCGAGGTAGTTGCTGCGGCCGTCCAGCACCAGAAAGTTGACGATGAAGGCCGACGCGAACAGTGAGACGGTCTCGAAAAGGGTGAAGTAGAGGCTCATGCCCCTTTCCAGGATCCAGCCGAGAAGGACGACGATGGGGGTGACAAAGAGGGCTATCTGGATGGAGCTGCCAACGGCGATACCGATGGCTAGATCCATCTTGTTCTTTGCCGCCATGGTCACGGCCGAAACGTGCTCGGCCGCGTTGCCGACGATGGGAAGGATGATCAGACCAATGAAGGCCTCAGTGACGGACGAGTCCTGCACGAGACCGTTTATGCTATCGACAAGGAACTCTGCACAGACAGCGACCAGAGCGGTGCTGACGAGAAGGAGGACGATGGCGCTCGCTCGGGACATTCTGTGCTTGAGATCGACCTTCTCCGGCGTGCCGGCCGCCTCGTCGGCAGCCACGTCGGTGGAGGCGGCCGGGTTCGCGCTGCCTGGAAGAGACCTTCCACGAGCCATGGAGTTGACACGATTGAGACGCTCTGGAAGGGACGAGGTGCGACGAAGCCCGTAGGGAGCTCGGGGAACGGTGTTGGTGGACGGCCTGGTCAGCGCCTGCGCGTTGTACTCGCGACTGAAGACGGTCTGCGACAGCATTTTAGGTAGCTGCGGGCGGATAGGAAGGGGCAGGGGCATCAACGGGCGCCGGGCCGGGGTGCTGCTTCGCGGCGTGTCGTAGCCGTCTGCAAAATTCGTGTCGCGGCGTGTGTTCTCTCCTGGGGAGGAAGCATGGCGGACCATGGCGTAGTGCGAGGGGACTGTGAGGAGCGGCGCAGGCTTGATCTCCTCAATACTCGGAGACCCCACATCATCTGCTGCGCGTTCCGGCTGGTCCTGAAGCTTGACTTGCTTCTTCTGCTTCTTAACGTCCTTCTTGTTGGCCCTGAGCTCCCTCTTGGACCGGTGCTTGCTGGAAGGCTTTATCTGGTCCGCGTCGAAGCTGATCATCCTCTGACCGACGTCTCCGGGAGACAAGCCGTCATGGGAGGAGCTGAGCTGCTTGAAAGGAACTGTTTGCGGTCTCTCAGCGCCGAAGTCGCGATGGGTTGACGCGCCGTTCTCGGCATGCTTGGTGCGACGCTTCTGTACATCACTCTCTCCGTCGGTGTCCGCTTCGTCACCACTTGCGACAGCGTTCGAGCTGACAGATCCGGATGCGGGGCCATTTGGTGGCGATGCGGACACGGTTTGGCGCCCGTTGGGTGGAGACGCGACCAGGACGGGTCGCTCGAAAGCGCCGGGGTTCAGGAAGGATTGCTTCGACTTGCGGGATATGATCGAAGCGGTGCCCGTTGCGCTGGTGTTGGACTTGCGACGTCTCCGGCCTTTAAGTGCGCGCTTGATGACCTTGGCGGTGTGGTGGGACTCATCCGAATCCGAGCTGCTGTCCGAGTCAGACGAGTCATCGTCACTGCTCGACGACGAGGTGTTGAGGAACTCGGTCAAAACTCCGGGCCTGGACTCTTCGTCAATTATGTGCTGCGGCGTGCTCTCGTACATGTAAGCGTGAGACTTGAGCTGGAAGAGCAGGTAGAGGACGTAGACAAGCAACAAGATGACGCTAGTTCCACGACTGAGCGGCAGCACGGCACTGTCGGCCAGAGTCGGGTCTGAGAAGGAGGAATGGAATGCGGTTGGAAGCAGAAGACTTGTCACGGCCAGACTGAGAAGGCAGGCGCTCATCTGGGTGACGGCGCTGTTGTACAGCTGCTCCTGGAAGCGCAAACCTCCAAAGAGGAAGGCCATGCCCAGAATGAGGAGCAAGTTGGCGAGAATGGACCCGATGAGCGAGGCCTGCACGATGTTGATCTCGTTCTTCACCAATGCGATGATGAAGATGATCAGCTCGACGGCATTTCCAAAACTCACGTTGAGCAGAGCGCCTAGCGTGTCACCGAGGCTGAGGGCGACGACTTCGGTCGCATAGGTCAGCAGGCCGGCCAGAGGGATGATGGCGATGGCGTTCATAGCGAAGATGATCTCCGGCGACAGGCCTGCGAAGTGGACGGCGATGCCAATGGGCACGAAGATGAGGAGTATGTTGAAGTAGCTGGCGAATAAAATCTCCTTGACGACGAGGCAGAAGCGGACGATGAAGTTCCGCTTCTTGAAGGCCTCGTCGTCATCGGTGGGATCTATGGTGGCCGAGTCATCAGGTGGTGCCGACATATCCTGCGCTCCTGGAAGGGAAGCTGACTTTTCCGAGAACTCGACTGGTTGCTGCTTCTCCGTGACGGGCGCGGCAGTGTGCTCGCGGCGCTGTCGACGATGAGATCGCTTGACCTTGCGCTTGATGCGCTGTCGAAACGTCTCGTGCTCATTCTCGATGACATTTTGCGTGCTTTCGTCGTTTTTGCTGTTGTCGTTGGTGGTGCTGCTGTTATTGTTGTTGCTGCTGCTGCTGCTGCTGCTGCTGCTGCTGCTGCTGCTGCTGCTGCTGCTGCTACTTTTGTTGGTAGAGGACCGTTTTGGAGCGGCAGTGGCCTCGCTGCCAACATGAGCTGCGCTTCTATCCCATTCAGCTGGTGGTGGATGCTGCTGGGCAAAGCGATTACTACTGGGTTCGTCGGGATCACTCATCGGCGTAGGAGACGCTTGGGCCAGCGTGGGACGGCACGTTGGAGGTTTGACGCCTGGTCAAAAAGAACTTTATCCGCTCGCGGCTCTGTCGGAGCTTCTTTGTGATAAGCCCCAGATGATTCGGAGAGGGAAGATGGTTTAGCAACTGCGAAGCGCCTCAGGCAACAGGGGAGTACTCTAGGAGTATCTGAAAGAAAAGAAGAAGAGAATTGAGGACGTGCGTAGAGGACGAGAAGAGGGAGGAGGGAGAGAAGGATTTTTTAGAGCTGATAAAGTGTCTGCTGATTTTATGGCCGTGGTACAAGTGAGGAGAGGCGTAATTGGCAGTCTCTCGTCGGACGTGAAAGCTTGGAATCCCGGATATCCGTGGCGTTTAACTTCTGCGGTTCGCTCGATGTGCGGATGACTGTGGATACCCAAATATTTCATGTGCGGGCTGCTAGATGCTGGTTGGCTGACGGGCTCGCTGACCCTAGAAAGTGATCGATCTGCTTCACACTTGGCGGAGGCGTGAATGGGGAAGCCGGCGTCGTTGAAGGCTCTTGCTGGCAGGGAAGTGAGTGAACAGTGATTGGCTAAGGGCTGAATCTTCTCAGACGTGTGCATATGCGTGTTCGTTGTCGTAGGTTCTGTGAATTCGGACGCTGCAGCGATAAGCGATAGTCCGACCCAAGCGAAGGCGGAAGGAAAGACTTCAGGCTTTCCTAAAATGGGTAAGGAAATAAGAAGATGGCTGGAAAATCAAGTCGCGATCCGCACGAAATGTCGTGTCTTGTAAGAATGAGGAGCGAGAGTGCAGGATTCATATACGTGATCAGAACATGACAATTGACAGCCCTCTGTCTGGTCATAGAGCAGAGAGAAGGAAGCGTCTGTCACCGAGAGCCGTTGCATCCAACTGGACCTGGAAGAATCTGAAAATGCTCAGTAGGCAAGGGATGTCGTGATCTTGATCGAAACACAGTTTCCTTGCACCTTCCGTGTTACCGTTCTTTCCTATAATGCTAGCTACTAGTAGTAGTAGTAATAGGTAGGTGCCCAGCTGCATGCTGGTTGTGGGCTTAGACGGCGGTGTTCTGTTGGCGGGCAGTGGCTAGTGGACGATCTGGACTACCATGACGACGGTTTTCCAGACTTTTGCCTGCCTCCACCCCCTTCCTTCCCTCCTTGGACCGTCACAACTGCGCATGTCCAGGAGTTCGGCCCCGCCTTCCCCCTTTCAGCGGCTTCTGCCTGTTAACAGTGGCAGCAGCGTCACCCGCGCGACTGCCAGTTGGAACACCGCAGGATACTTACCTAGGTAGATAGCGATCCAGCTGATAGCGGTGATTGCAACGCATCAGCTTGAGAGGTGGTCACTCACTACCTTACCCGCGCAAAAGTTTAGCTGGCCGCAAGGCAATAATTTCAACCTCAAGTCCAGTTCGAGCTAGTGGGAGGCCGCGCCGCACAAAGTCGCTGCACTTGGTGGCTCGCCTAATTCGTGCTTGATGCTATACTAGTACTTACAACTCCCTGTTCTCAGCCAGCCCCTCGAATTGCAATCGTAGGGCTCGACGCCTTGGCAAGCGTTGCAACATCGACTTTCCATTCTTCAACCCCGCAGACTCGGAGTTCATGGAGCGTGTTCTGGGATTTTTGCGTGCATACATGCAGCCACAATTCCTCGTAACCGAAGACATTAACAGCGTCTAGATAAGATGGACATGCAGCCCAGCGGGCCACAATTATCGAGCACAAACAGGGCAGACTGATCCTTGGGACCCGACAGACGTGAGATAGCGTCAACATGATTCTTCCTGAACACACGCCTCTCAACCTTGTCAGGTGGAAAAAGGTCTACTCTGCAGGGCCTGAGACCATCCATCATGATGACCACAACATTACTGCCTTACCAGTGAATCTCCCCGTGCAAACAGGCGCGCTTCCCTGTTTAGTCCGAAGGACAAGTCTACCCGCTCCTGTTCCTACACCTCTCTCTATTACTACTAGCAGTATTACTACTAGTAGTAGTAGTCATGCATCGCGTCCGGATCGTCTCTCCGTTATCTGACAGCTGCCAGTGGCCGTGGGGTATTCGCCTTTGTCGGATCTGCGGGTACACCTTTGAATGTGACGATCACCCGAGTCTCTTTACTGGATCTCCTACAGTAATGTTTTCTCCCACTATTGTAGACCATCTCGCTCTCACGGTGACGGTGCCACCGTGCTTTGCTGATGCTATACACCTGCATCTCGCTCCAATTTTCATTGATCGAAGATCAACTCCTGCTCCTTACGGATACGCGCTCTTACAGAGCAAAATGGCTCCAAAACGGCCATCAAACCTTGTCCCTCTTTCGGTCCACACGTAGAAAAAAGAGGGTTTGATATGCGCAGGCACATGACGAATGATCCAAGAACAAGTCCCTCGGCCGGGGGAGATCTGTCCTACATCATTGAATGGGGCACGATGCATGTAAGGATCTACTAACCTCTTGCTTTTTGCGTTCACTCACTCGCACTCGAGAAATGACTTTGCCTCCTACCTGTGCCATTTGCTGCAGGATAAATTCAATTCAGAAGCCATAGAATGTCTAAACTCCCTTTGTCGTCCAATATACGTCGAGTGCGATGTTCGGTGACGGCAACAATGGCTACGGCGGATACGCTAGCAGCATTTTACGGCAATGTCGGCTGGCGATTGACGCTCATTGCTCGCAGTACGAAAGTTGCATATCATCTACACAAACTTGACCTCACTTTGCGTATGAAGCTGCATCCAAGGTTTTTCATGTTTGGACGTCGCGGATAGCAGATGGCCTTCGTCATTGACACTCATGGCTAGTCGCTCTAATTGACAGAACTTTCCGTTCAACAACACGTCTTGTCGTCAGCTTTGAAATTGCGAAGACCACCAGAATTTCGCATGGACCATGTCGTAAGAAATTCATGATAGTTAATTGCTCTCCTGCCATCTCCTCCGCGGACGCTCGTTGCGTTCATCTCGAGCTTTCGAGTCCTTCCCTTTCGAATCCTCCTCTTTCTCTTTTTGCCCTCCGCCTCCTCCCCTCCTCTCGCCTAGTCCTGCTGTGTGGCCCTTATTGAAGGGTTGCCTGTCGTTACTTCGGGCGATGCTGCAAAGTGCATAATGAACGACTTTGGTTACCTGCGACAAGGTCCGCACGCCTTTCCTTATACCTACAAGAATGCAACTCTTTCGACACGTGAGGACCTCAAGTCGTTGCAACCCCCCCTCACAAAGAAAAAGAAGAAAGAAAAGAACGAACAAGGATTAAAGGCAGCCTGATGAAAACTGCGTGTTTGCAGCAATCAACCCATCTCCTGTGGGCTCTGGCGACCTACCACCATCTGGATGCCAATAATTCGTGGACGGAAAGCGCGATTCATCGTTAGGGCATCGCCGCCACATTCATCCTTGCATCTATGCCAGGCACCGCCCTCAAGTAGTAAACACCATTGCAGCCAAGCTTGAAGGAGCGTGGCACAGTTTTGTCCGCATCCGTCCTGGCGTGCTGCATGCAGTTTATGCCGAGTCCATCTAGATTTCGCAAATCCCATCTCGAGGGCTTGCGCCTTTCCTAGACCCCCTGCCCCAAATCTAGCCCAATTCGAGACTTTCAAGCTGTCCTCGTTCCTGTCTCTCCATGTCTCCTCATTGCTGGCAGCATGACTAGCTAACCTGCTTGCCTTCTTCCTAGTATTCGCGCCTTCACCTCAACTATGCATGGATAGCCCCAGTTCAGAGCAAAACGCTAATGCTGGGGGTGAGAGAGGCGCAGAGACGCCAATGTTGTCCAGCTCATTCAAGCTGCTGCTAGTGGACGGAGATGCTATCAAGAGAGTTCTGGGCTTACAATCACACGACTGTCGCCTTCGCCGCCGCTAAGGCTAGCAACGGGCGTAGCGACGAGCTCAAGACTTGACCAAGTCTTAATGTGATCCACATAGGCTTACTGGAAGAAAGCGAGACGAGTCGCGCCATCATCTCCGAGTAGGGTTCCGGCTGGAAAAACATGGGGGCTGCCACATTCTGCTATGTGGCGATGCGATGCACAGCCTGCCAGTAGGCATGTAACTTCTGGGATTTCTATTCTATTCTATCCTATCCTATCTCTATTTCTAAATTTAGTTCGACATGTACCTTGGCTACTTCAATATACCGTTGGATCTCATGACACGTCGCAAAACGCACCTCGAGTCTGCATTATCTCTCCGCACCAAACGCTCAAAGTCCTACCGAGTCACCCTTCACAAAGCTTTTGTAGTGCATAGAGGAGCCAGGCAGGTTGGTCGCTGGTGACAACGGTTGATGGCGGCGACGTGGTCATGGCGTCTTAGACGCTGCCAGGCAACTCGTCGCCGTCAGTGACTGCCCGACTTCTTGCCTGTAGAATAATCAAGATAAAGACGTTTCATGGACATCTCAGAATACTAGTACACAAGCTTTGATTCAAGTCGGACGGCTCCGTCTCTGCCCAGTCGGTCGGGCCTTCAACCCTCAGAATGAGAGCAGAATTACTTCAGTACTGAAATTCAGAGCCGAGACTTTCCGTTGTCATCACAGAAGACAATCGTGCTCACTTGATTGCTTGAAGTGCCCGAACCTATCATGTCACACGCGCAATCTGCGCAAGTATATGTGTGACTTATAAAGGAACTTCCGTGCTTGCCCTCAGGAAGTTCGCGACGGTTCGATCGTCAGGTAGGGTGCTGACAGCCATCCATCCATCTGTGGTGCTGGGCCAAACCTCTCGAGTGACTCGAACAGCCGCATAACGGCTCCTAGTTGCCAGGTTCTCCGCCGACCTTGGTAGGTACTTAGGTAAGTACTTTGCTATACACCTGGAAACCTAGGTGATTAGCACCCTGTCTGCCCTGGCCGGGCTGATCGACCGCTTATGACGCTTGAAATTTACGTGGCAAATTCAACGACTGTACTACTGCCAAGCTATGTGATGCTGGCAAGTAATTCTGACAAAAAGACAAAATACGAGCTTATCTGCTGGTCAAGTCCGGTTCGGCTTGAGAACACCCATCATCCAATGAGCGTACCGAAATTGGATCGAACGTCGCCGCTCCCTCTGGATTTTTCCTCAACTGGACCGTATACCTAGTTTCCCACCCAAGGCGGCGCCTACGTCGGCTCGTTCGCCGCGAACAAGCAGCCCTTTTTCCCTTTTTTCGGTGCCGTGACCTTCCCACTCCGGGTCTGCCGTCAGAAATAGAGAGAGATATGGTTCATCTACTAGGCAAACCATGCTCGTCACTTGCTGTGTCATAGTCTCCTCTTCAACGCGTCTCCAAGGCCAAGCACTGCCCATCGTGGTTATGAGCTTCGTCAATGAATCTTGCATGCACACATGATGCAGAACCCTGACAATTCTCCCGGCGACGAGGGCCAAAAGCGGCAGAGGGCTGCCCACAAAAAGTCAAACAAGGGCTGTGGAACTTGCAAGTACGTTCCCTACGTCCTTTAGCGCATTCAAAAGTGAACAGCAGACGCCCGGCCAATGTGGAAACAGGGCCCGCTTGTTGTCGTTATACTAAGGTTACTGTACCTCTCTGTGCTGCTTTCCGTCGTATAGACACTTCCTATTCAGGCCCGGCTGGCTGCATCCCTCCCCTCCCCCCCGACCAGGCAATCTACTTGACTGGGTGGAGCGAGAGGATCACTTCGATCGATTGGCATATATATCTATGAAAGAAGTTCCCTTACCAGGTGCATCTTTTTTGGGGGGAGGGGGTCTTTTTGGAGTGTTTGCAGTGGCTGCATCTTTGGCAGCTACATACCAACTTTGACCCAAGACCCCCTTGTCCTCACTTTCCATGCTGCTACTCATTTGCTTCCAATCGAGATGGCTGACTGATTTTCTTTCCCACCCAACCAGGGAACGGCACGTCAAGTGCGATGAGCGGCAGCCCACATGTCTCCGGTGCGAGACCGCGGGCCGGGAGTGCAAAGGATACGATGCTCAGCCCAAGAAACGCAAGCCGGCCTTTGCCGTCCGGGGTTTCAAGATGATCTCCTTCGAGTCGCCGCCGTCACAAGAGGAAGAGCCTAGCCCATCCGACAATCCATCAAACCCGGAGCAGACGGAGGAAGAGATAGCTCTCGAGTACTTCACCACCCACACCCTGTCTCTTCTCGCCCATACGCATCCGTCCAAGCTTTGGAGCCACACTGCAGCCGAGCTTCTGAGCACCTCGCCCGCCTTGCATCACATCGCCTTGGCTCTGGGCGCTCAGCACCTGCGGCTGGTCGCCTCCAGTGCCGACCCTGCCTGGGATGACAGGACCATGCGATGGTATTCGAGCGCCGTCGGCTTTCTGCGGGAGGCCATCTCCGAGGTTCCGCCTAACACCACAGTCATCGCTCTGGCCAGTCTGCTCTGTGTCCTCTTCGAGTCCCTCTTGGGCCGGACGTCGGAGATGCTGATACATCTGCACAATGGCCTCCGCTATGTCTTCGAAGACGAGGTGCTCAGGACGAGGGAGGAGAACCGCGACATTGCCGCCATATTGTCACGACTCGCCATAATGTGCATGCTCCACAACGTGAGCGGCGCGCCGGCACGAGAGACGCAGGGGCTCATGCGAAGCCTGCGCCAGAAAATGAACCATCTACCCGAGGGATCCGAGATGCAGAACCTGCACGTTGAGTTCACCGCAATCTTCGAAGATACCTTTGAGTATCTGAGGGCGCTCAAGTATCAATTTTTCGAAGACCAGAGCAGCGAGATTCTCGCACGAATGCAGCTCGAAAGAAGGCTGGAGGAGCTGTTGGCCTCCATCGAGTCCCGCGGCCGTGACGGCTCGCCGGCCGCGTCCAAGGACTGGGAGGCGAGGAAGGCGCTGGTGCAGTCTACGAGCCTCATGTGCTGGATATACATCAAGGCGTGCCACTCCGGGTACCAGAGCAGCTACGAAAAGTACAACAGGACCTTCCAGAAGGTCGTCGACTTGACCGAGTTTTCACTGAATCACCTGAACGAGCACCCGGATGCGGTGGCCATGGGTGGCAGACTGCCTTTTGCCTTCGGGCTCGGCCACGCTGCGACTTTATGCATGGCCGTCCACCAGTGTCGGGTAGCGAGCATCAGGCGAAGAGCGTTGGAGCTGTTCAAAAAATGCCCAAAGCGAGACGGTCTATGGGACGCGGACGACCGCTACAAGATAATGCGGGCCATGGCTGATTTTGAAGAGCAAGGCGCTGACGATTATGACGAGAACGGAATGAGCCTCAGTGTGCCGGAGGAGTTCCGAATACATCACTATGATTACTATGGGCCTGAAGAAGGTGGACTCGCCATCATTGTATTCTGGAAGCCTCGGAGAGACTCAGAATTTGTATCGAAGCGGATATCGATAGATTAGGCTCAACAAGTACATTGACGCTCACGTCATGATCTACATATTTGGAACTGCTCGGTTCTGCAACACCGTCGGCATCGCATGCTCCCTTATATATCGCCTCTCCGGATCAAACTCGGTGTTTCCGATTATGATCAGGTGTGGCCGCTGGCGCTCATCTGTTCGGCATCTACCAAGGCTTTCATACTTTATCGGCCCAGCAGAGTGAGTAGCTGCCTTTGCACAGCACCATATATGTTTGCTGCCTTCACTTAGCGCACTTTCGGCCATGTTCCAGATGCTTGTTTGCCTTTCAATGCTTTGAGAGGCTTATAATTGCATCTACAATTTTTCGAAACCTGGCCTTGGGCCGAGTATGCAGCTGAGAAACTATGCGAAGCTCAGCCGAAAAAATTAATGTCGGACAGACTGATACTCTAGTCGTGAACTTTCAAAATGCTATGACTGATGTTGGTTGAAAGGCATCATAATTTGTGCCTGGATGATGACGTGGAAATGCAATATTCTGAAGGATCGCTCAGGCAGTCAGGCAGGGACGACCAACGACGGAACCTCATAGCACGAGCGCATTCCTTAATAAGTCTCTGCTCCGTAGGTACGCAACAAATTCAGAAGGAACGTAAGTGATTTTGAAAAAGTAGTTCGAGCCGGGAGTAGCAATTTACGTCCTCGACGTTCCTCGAAGTCAGTTATTGGTACTCAACCTGAATGATGGGACGATCTGGGGTAAGGCAACGCTTCACGACCCTCTCGAAACTCAAAAGCACGAGAAGTCGAACCGTCTTGGTTGATTCAAGGCACTACCACCGTACACTGAGGTATGTAGCTGACAAATATTCCTCTGCATATCAACCAAAGAGTAAGAAATGAGCGGTTTTCTTCGAACAGTGCGCTCGCTATCACGACGAGTACTTTTTTTCCATGCCTCGGTGTTTCACCGGAATAACACAATCCTCAGTATGCCCGGTTGATGTACAGCTGTATATCAAATGGCCTACTATTTTGCTTGCGCATCCTTACACCCTAAAATTCTATAAGTATCCTATCTAGCTGGGTAGGTATGTTGGTAGGTGTATGACCTCGTACGCAGACAGGAACCAAGAGGTTGCCCACTTTCTGCCCATCACTTGTATATATCAACCTCTTCTAACGTGATGAGAACTACTTGTCTTGTACCGAGCCGTGCAGGATTGACAGCCAACCAAGAATGGGATTCAGTGTGACGAGCTGTACGCAAAGTAAGACTGTGAAGCCAGTCACCTGTTTGGTGACAGCTTTAGCAAGCAAGACACCAGCAGATAGGCGCTCCAGTGGCACGAACTAGGTACAGCGTCGGAGCTAAGAAGCAGGTGGTGACAAATTTTGGCTCGGACTTCAGCGGCCAGTGACATCAGGAAACACCATCCCGAAAACGTCTTCTCAGCCTGTGACAGCGCGGGTGCCATGCCATGCCGGCACTTTGACCCATACAAGGAAGCTTTTCGGGTGCCTGAGAGCGGAGGTCGATCAGGAAACTTACTGTCGTAGATGGCAATTCAGAAGGGTCGCCGGATAAGAGACCGCAGCATACCACACTGCATCTGACGCCGCATTCATTATCGCTTCACGTTTCTGATCGTCTCTCTTTTCTAGAAAAACAAAAAAAATATCTTTGGTATGAATACCACTCCCTTTCCTCCCAGACAAACCCAGTCTCAAGACTGCTCTCTCCAAACACTCCCAACGAACCAGTCCTATCGTTGTCAGCCCCCGTTCTAGGGCTTACCAACGCACGAGGCAGAAAACTTGTTCAGCAGCCAAAAAGGAGTATCCAGACGGCTAAGTGGCCCGCGCGACTCGGAAAGATCCTGCGCTACTGTACACAAACCAACTCAACAAGCAGCCTATCACTATTGGCTCACACAAGACCCCCCGTCATGCCTTTTCATTTCGGGCGACGCTCGACCAGTAAGGCCGAATATTCCGCCGTCTCATTCAACGACTACGACGGCTTGGAGCGAGACGGGCTCGATGCTGAACCTTCCGCCGTCCATTATCATGAGCCCTTTGGAGCCTCGACAAACGACGCAATGGCTGGCTCAGCCCCTTTCATCGGAAATGTACTGGGATTGGAAGATGATAAAGATGCAGGCCGAACGCGAAGCATTGCGATGGATATCGACGCTGAGCTTCGCAAGTTGAGGGCCGAGCAGAGGTCTCAAGACAGCCGGAGATCTTCACTTCAACAGAGCAGGCCGTCTTCTAGGCGAGCGAGTAATGAATCAAGGCCCAGAGAGTCCCCTTTGGGATCCCATGCAGCAGATCTCGATTCAAATTCGTATCGGTCGCCGAGGACATCAAACCAGCTCGACGCGTCCTTTGCGCCAACAACTCCTCAGGATCACCTCTCTTCCTGTCGAAATGACTCGTCGGCGCTACACTTCGATGCTCTCCCTGGTTCCCAGTTTGCACATGGCGCCCATGCTTTACTAAACGGTGGAAACGTCCCGGAAGGAAGAAAAGAGAGGGCAAGCGTCCACGGGAGCACACTGGTTGATCGCCAGCACTACAAGGGAGGCCATCCCACCAACAACCGATGGTCCAGTCCACAAACTTACCAATCGGTACTCAACACTCAAAGTGTGCCTGCAGACAGATTCGACCCAGTTCCGCGAGATGTCGAGGAGGATGATGGCGAATCTGTGTACACGCCGCTAGTTCAGGCTCCCCAGGAGCAGAGAGGCATTTATCATGAGAGACAGCAGCAGGATCCAGATGGTTCCTACGGACGCAGTAAGCGACGAGGTAGCGCAGGTTCCATGGATACTTTCCAACAAGCGGCAGCAGCTTTTGAAAGCTTCGATGGCTCTCATTGGGAATATCACGAGCAAGCTCCTGATGAAGATGATACTCATGATGGATCTGCTACAGACTCGGGCCGCAGGACCCCTCACGCTGCACATCGTCAATCAAGGCCTCAGAGCGGACTCTCGCTGCCTCAGCCAACCCTTGAAGAACTCAGTGGCGCTGAGCAATCCGTGCAATTTATAGAGGCGGAAGAAGATGAAGCGAAGCGACATTCCATGCTTTCCTTGGGCATGCCTGAGATGAAGAGAAAGTCTACGATGACAATGGGACCCGTCCGACCGCAAACCCCGCCCGAAGGACATGTTTATTACCCAGCTCCCATTCCAGCAATACTAACACTTCCACCTAAACTGTCCCGAGGCCGTACTGCCGCTGATCTGCAACGGAAGAAGGAAGAGATAATTACGGCCGCAAATGCACGCAAATCAGCATTGACCCCAGGCATGTATGATGCTTCTAGTATGCGAGGCGCGCCCACTGCAGAATTGGATCCGCATCTCAAAGCGAGTCTGTACTTTGACCACACGCCCGTCAAACATGTACTTCGCCCGATCGATGGATCGGCAACGAGGACACTCGACCATATTCTCAACGTTTCCGCTGGTGCCCCGCTCGGTGCCTTCACAGATCATCCTTACGCCGGCAAACTAGGCCCGGAGGTTTACGGGCCAGAGGTCAAGGCCAAAGATCGCAAGTCTACTCAGCTACTCAATTCCAAGCGCAAAAGCACGAAACCCCTTCAAAATACTTACAACAGATCTGGTTCCGATCAGAATGGTGTCGACGCGCAGCATTCCAATAGTGAGGAGGATTATGAATATGAAGATGGCGAGCAAGATGAAGACGAGATCGTGGCCCAGGAAGCCAACAACTTCCAGAACAGCTTCCCGGAATATATCCCAGTTGATGCAGCTAAACCAACAACTCTACTGGCCGAGCTTCAAATTCGGAAGCAAGAGCAAAAGGAACGCAACCGAACGGCTGCGACCGCTTTCCCAAATGGAATGCATAGCACGCTGCTGCAGCTTGATGCGGTTGCACAGCATCAAGCTCAAGTGCGTCGTGGGCGGCGCATCCATCTGGCTTGGGAGGATCCTGAAGCATTGTTGAGAGACGACGAGGATGATGAAGTGCCACTCGGAATTCTTATGCCTGGCGCACAGCGGCCTGAAGGCGGTCTTCTACCTCCAGTTCCTCAACCGCGAGAGCCAACGTCAATTGCTGCTAACGACGGGTTGAACGAACTCGATCACGGCCCTGACGACGACGTTGATGATGAGCTAGAAGAAACCATGGCTGAACGTAAGGCACGTCTCGCCCGGGAAGCTGAAGAGAAAAAGCGCTACACCCTGAGTATCGACGGTCTTCAGGAAAGTGCCGAAGCGGCCAAGGCCGACAGCGAGGATGACGACGTTCCACTAGCAGTTCGCAGAGCTCGTCTACACGCTCGTAAAGATTCTGATTTCGCTAGTGAGGTCATGAGCCAGCTTGGCGGACTCGATGAAGGCAAGAAAACGGAGCAGGATGCAGGACAGAGCGTGGCAAAGGCAAAGAAGGTGCCGGCAAGGCATCGGGCTTCGCGCTCGGCCCTCTCACTCCCACTGTCAAACGCAAGCGGCAAGAAGACACCAGAGGCAGAGGAAACATTGGGTCAGCGCCGGCAACGACTCCGCGCTGAGCAGGCTGCTCGTGAAAGCGCGAAGCTCTTACAGAAGGAAGTCCGCCGTCGGCGCAGCAGTATCGATCTGCTGAACAACCCTGGCGGTCTGCCGGAGCAGAGCAGCAGCAACAATCCCTACGTCAATGATGCGAGCAACGACACTGTCAACAAGAAGCCGACTCCTGATGCTGCCATTGCTGATAGTGGTGCAATGGCCTCGTCTACGAGCTTGGTCATGGGGCCCAACGGAGTCCTGCAGTATCAACCGAATCAACAGCCTGCACAGAATTATTTGCACCCTTGGCAACAGCAGCAGCAGCAGCATCATGCTCACGCGCAGATCCCAGCTCAGGTGTTCCCCTCGCCTATGCAAGCCAGGCTCCCTCAACAACAGGCACCAGTCTTCGTCCATCCCGCGTTTGCATCCAACATGGGCCTGCTGCAGCAGAACCAGATGAATACAAGTTACGGTAGGCCTGGCCACATGACGGCCTACCAACAGCAGCAACTGATGGGTATGGGTGCGGCAGGGGCTCGTGGCTCGCAGCTCGGACCGCTTGAGGTTAACACGGGCCGGAGAGACATGGTCGATCGATGGCGTCAGGGGGTTACTGGTTGAGCGAGAATCTTCTCTAAAATAGCATGAGCATTGTAATATCTTGATGGCACGACGTGACGAATAGTACATTGATCTCTGGCGCTTTGGCACGGTATTACCAGGGCGATAAAGAAACAGAGAGACAAGGTCACGACATGGCCATGATCTAATTCAATGAGACCACTCAAACATTCGCATTTGAAATCGTAATCTCCATTCCATCGGCCAGCTTTGGGTGCTTGAAAAGCGTATCCTTCCTTGGTGCTTTGTAGAACTCGCTCCCGTCGCTCCCGTTCGACGTCGTCCTGGAATAGTCTCGTCTGGGGTGCAGATGTGGCGCCATCCTCCGGATCTACGTTTGCGGGGGAAAAGAGCTGATACTAGATAACGAGGCACTGAGCAAGTCTTCCTCGCCCAAGTGCCGCATGCTAAACCGAGTTGCTGACTTCAGCGAACGCTTCTGGAAGTAAGTCGTTCAACCCATGCAGCGCAGTTTGCGGCGCTTGCCTCGTCAGATGAAGATGTATGAAGTTCAATGGATGATCTCTCTCTCGAAGTAGCGGATTGATCTCTTATGAAACACATCATATAAAAACAGCTCAACTTCACACGGTGTGTCATGCTGCTGCGGGAACCGGCGTGCCGGCATGCGAGTCACCAGCCTTCGTTCCGTTGATTTCAGGCTCGGCTGCTGGAGTGTTTCGTCCAGCATCGCTGCTTGGTGCCGGTGTTATGCCAGACCCTCCTCCCTCGGGCCCACCGGCCTTATCAGCGATACCGTTCTCTTTGTTCTCTATACCCGTGTCATTCAGCACATTTTCAGGCGTGACCGAGGCGATATTGTCGGGAGCAAGGCTAGGCCGGCGCGGTGCAGCCCACGTGGGCATTGCCCAAACCTGCCCTGTAAAGCTTTTGAGGGTAATGCTTCTTTTGGTCCATTTTCGGCAAGGCTTTCCTGTTCGATCGAGAGCGCGTAAGCCAGCATTGATGGCACCTTGGTTGGCTTTGGGCCCCAACTTGTGCGCACCTGCGCCAGCCGCAGGTGTTGTCCACGGCCGCCCTTCTGCGTCGGTCCCGTCACTTTGAACTGTTAGCCTTTCCTGCAGTACTTTCAAGCAATAGCGGGGTGTTATAGAAATATCGGGGAGCAAGCGAGCTGAAGGTGAACAGCGTGATCCAGATGCGACCAATTTCGCCATTATGTGCTTACAGTTTTCTTTTCTTTGGACCGGGTTTGCCTCGAGGCTTGGGTGTACCATCCGATAACAGAGCCTCTGCTTTCCTCTTCGTTCCCTTTGGAGGGCCAGGCTTTTTGCGCTCTGAAGCTGTAGGAGCTGGCGTGCCAGGCTTCGACGATTCTTCTTTCAGCTCAGGAGCCGGCGAATTCTTTGCTGACAGAGACGACTCCTTGCTGCTGACGTCGCTAGTGAATCTTGAAAGGGTTGAGGAAGGCAACTTCAAAATTATGATTTTGCTCTGCTTCTGCGTTGACGATGAGGCGGCCGCCCTTCCTGATCCCTTGGGAGGCATCGTGCCTCGACTGTTCAAATATATGGAGAGGAAGATCCAGAGACACCGGCTAATTTAGATGACGTGCTTTGCTGAATTCGAGTATTTCTCGTTTAGAGAGTATCGTCTGTCTCCCGTAAGGTCGTATCCAGGTCAAGGAGGTCTGGCTCCTGCCGAATAGAAGCGTGCAATTAATAGGCAAGATGTATGAGTGATGATGGTCAGGATGATTCACGTAAGTTGGTAGCGTTTGTCGGCGCGATCGAAATGCTGATTCGATAGGCAGAACGGTGATGTAGTACAGGCAAAGCTTGAGCGACGGCGGTGATGATCCATGGCTGGTGGGTTGGTGGTAGGCTACGGATTATTATTGCGCAGTGGCCGTCCGTGACGCGCCCCCAAAAGGGCGACAAATCTCCCTTCCTACGTCTCGGAGTAACGAAAGCCTCAGGCTCTCCTATGGCTTTGGATCTCCGTCACGCATCGGCCCGTCAGTGCGACCGTTCCGTGAGTCACGTGATTTATGCTAGTCTCTCATGGGAGGCAGGCAAGTAGTAGGCGGCGGGCAAAAGGTGAGCGCCTCTTCATTCTAGCCTACGCAGAAAACACTATCAGCAGAACGGCCACCTAGCACAACAGCCACCTTCACTATAAAATCACTCCGATAACAGAGCAGATCCGCCTGAAAATCAACTCCGGTAGGGTGGCAGTCACGATTTTGTTGCATGTGCGTATGATTGATAGGCTAACGTGCCCATGACTTAATCTTAATTTTAATTCACGGTCCTGTGAGTGACCGAGCAAGGCCCCTAAAATGGGTTTCGTGAAACAAAGTAGCAAAGGAAAATGGTGTTGCGTTTGAAGTGTGTTGACAAGATGAGACATCGTTGGCTAAATACCAAAATAAACGAGCTTCAAAATACAAAGAGAATGTGTGATAGATTCGAGATGATAGATAGTTGTAAATTCTTTGGCGAAGTGAGAGAATATTCAAAGCACCGGATCACATGGACAAGCAACAAATAATCCCTTTACGAGGCTTCGGGCAACAAACGTGCACAAAGGCAAGGTTTTGGAGAGAGCCCAGTTATTACGACATGCCTGTATAAGTAACTGTGTTTGTAGCAACCCAAAACCCTGCTCTTGTCCGTCGTCAATGCCGATTTTCATTCGTGCATCATTAAGAGGAGCTGGTGTCCAGCGAGGATTTTTGGTATCTACTTCGCGCTCTCTTATTTCCGAGGGGCGGGCTTCTTATCCCCCTTTCTGTCTCGAGCTGAACACTGGCATTAGAATGCCTCTCCGTTCCCTCGAATGGCAAGTCTCCTCTTCCTACATACTGTCACGAAGCTGGAATACATACCTCCAGGTTGAAGCGATTTGACGAGTCCCTTCTCCCGGTACTCGTTACCAATTCCGCTCGTTACTCGGTTCTGTTCTGGGCTCAAATCTTTGCCTCAACCTCTGCATCACTTTCCCGAACTCCACTCCAAAACCAGCCGGAGCGGGAGAACCCACACTCTTACTAGTAGCCTGTATCCAGACGTTGCACAGTGACTGATAGCTATCGTGACACCACCAGCTGTCGCAGAAGCCACGCCTCGAGCTTTGGTATTCATAGCTCTCCCCTCCGAAACTGAGAACATCCAAGAGGTTTGAAGACCACGATCAATTGGCTCGACAGCATCAACTGGGTCATTATGCGAATCGCCCTGCATGCTCTTCTCGCCTTGAACGTCCTTTTGGACGTTGCAGTAGCTTTCTACATTCCAGGTTAGTCAATCAATCACAGGTGTTTTGACCCATACGCAGATCTGACAGTTCCAGGCTATTCGATTCGCACCTACGAAAGTGACGAAGCTGTCCCCTTGTGGCTCAATAAGATATACTCCGACACCTCTCAGCTGCAGTATGCGTACAGTGAATTGCCCTTCGTCTGTCCCTCTTCCGGCACAAACCATGCCGGCTTACTTTCAGGGAAAAAGAAGTCTCTGAACCTCGGTGAGGTTCTGAGGGGGGACCGCATAACTGTCTCTGACTACGACCTGGTTGTCGGACGAGATGTGGAGTGCCAGCACCTTTGCACAAGGCAGCTTTCCAGGTCTGAGGTTTCCCGGGCGGCAACATTGGTCGAGGACGGTTATGTGGCGGAATGGATAGTCGACAATCTGCCAGGAGCTACATCATTCGTAACGGTCGATCGGAAAGACAAATACTACTCTGCCGGCTTCAAGCTCGGATCGACAGACAAAGATCCTTTATCTGGACGTTTGAGGGCGCTGCTTCACAACCATGTCACCTTAGTTCTGAGATGGAGACGTGCACCTGGAAGAGCTGGTGATGTTGGCGCAAAGGTGGTTGTGGGTTTCGAAGTCTACACCAGAAGCATCGGAGCAGGAAACACATTCAATAGCAACGGCACATGCGCGCATGACTCGCTTCGAGTCGGTACGCCTCTCGAGTTGTACATTAAGCCCAACAACACAGCATTTGCGCAGCAATACCCTGGTTCGAGCTACCTGCCAGAAAATGATGTGGACGATGACGGCGCGATTCTGGAGGTGCCGTACAGCTACAGCGTCTACTGGCGAGAGGATACTCGAGTCGATTGGGCAAACCGCTGGGACATGTACTTTCGCAGCCAGGAACAGAGCAGCGCTCTGCATTGGCTCGCCATCGTGAACGCCCTTGTTATCCTTGGCCTGCTCAGCACCTGTGTACTCGTCATATATGGTCGAGCCATCCGAGGCGACGCGAAGAACACGAATTTGCTCGAAGACGGCAAGCGCCCTTTTTCTCGCGACACGAAGCGTCCAGGCTCCCTTCGAAATACACGTCGCAGTGAGAAGAGCAGCATGGGAGCTACCCTAAGTCCACTCCCTGATCACGAAGAAACATTCTCTGACGAAGGCGACGGCATAGAGGATATTTCCGGTTTCAAATTACTCCACGGCGACGTCTTCCGTCCACCTCCCTTCGCTTCTTTGTTGGCCCCGCTAATCGGCTCTGGCACGCAGCTTGCCTTCATGATGACAGGTCTACTTCTTCTCTCCTGTCTCGGCATTCTTAATCCAAGCTGGCGCGGTGGCTTCATCAGTGTCGCAGTTGGCCTCTTCGTTTTCGCTGGCGTCTTCGCCGGTTACTTCTCAGGTCGCACATACAAAACATTTGGTGGCACAAGCTGGCGCAGAAATACATTTTTGACAGCTTTGCTTTTTCCGGGCGTCCTTTTCGGAAGCGTCTTCACTCTGAACATAATTGTCTGGGTCGCGCAGTCGTCCACTGCGTTGCCTTTCACTACCCTCTTGGCGCTTTTGTGTCTCTGGCTGCTCATTCAATTGCCGCTCGTGTATGTCGGATCTTTCACCGGCTATCACCGTGCAGCGGCTTTCGAGCATCCGACTCGCACGGCTGCCGTTCCACGACAGATTCCTGGAGGCGCTTGGTATAGCAAAAATGCTGCAGCTGCTCTTCTCGCTGGGCTGCCGCCATTTGCCGTACTTTTCATTGAGCTTCTCATCATGTGCAGGTCTTTATGGCTCGATAAGTCCGGCTACTACTATGTCTACGGCTACCTAGCTGTGGTCATGCTCGTAGCTGTACTGACTGTCATCCAGGTGTCAGTTATCGCAATCTACGTCCAACTGTGCTCGGAAGATCATCGATGGTGGTGGCAATCGTTTGCCATTGGTGCTTCGTCTGGTGTATGGATATTTCTTTTCTTCGCCTGGTACTATCTGTTCAAATTACAAATTGTCAGCTTCCTCAGCACGCTAATCTTCTTCTGCTATGGCGCCATGGCGTGTTCAGTATGGTCTCTCAGTGCTGGCACGGTTTCCTTTCTTACTGCATATGCATTTGTGCGGACGGTATATAGTAATGTCAAGACGGACTGAAAGTCAGTATGGACTTATCATGTGAAAATCTAATTGGCAAACTTGTTGGTCTACGTCATCGGGCCATGAGTACACACATTTGATGGAACAGATTTGATTTTCGGCCTCTTGTTGTCAATCTGTTGTGTCTCTCTGGTCGTCTTTCTTCACTTGCTGGAGCCATTCTCTAACTCGCCACTTGGATGGCGAACAGTCTGTCCATACTCCTGAAATTGTACGTAATGGATTGTTCGTTGCTACCAGCCGGTGGGTCCGACCTTCAGAAACATATCCCAAATAGTATCGACAAAGCACTCTGTCAACTTAGCAGCGGCATTGCTGCGAGGATGTTATATTTAACTCCACCAAATCAGGCCTAGCGACGAATCAATACCGCGATACTCATATTTGCCTTCAAGTAACTGACAAGCTTTTGTGTAGACAAAACAATCATGGGAGGGGGCCGAGACGAGAGAAGCGAGTGTAGGCAAAAGAGAGTATGATAGAAATTGAGATCGAGGTACATCTTATTCTCGTAGGTCTCAGGCACTGAACCTCTCAATATGCATACAAAGGTCATATTTGCGGACTGAAAGCTTCACTGACGATAGTCTTGAGATAATTAGTCGGATTTCAAAGCTCTTATCAGTAGCAGATGTCATTCAAATGTTTAGCTGTCAAAAGCTACAGCAGTACGAGGATTCGCTCAGAGCGATCCATAGGATCATCATCAACCAGCTTGTCTCGATTCATGTCAGGTAGGCCCTCTTCTCTCGGCCCGAGCTGTGCAGCTCTGACGAAACACTTTTCTGTTCCGCTGACCATTACCTTAAGTTCATATATGGGGAACGAAAATCGAATCAAGAGCAGGATCGAGCTGGGTCAAGGAGCCAATACCGCATATTCTATATGTACTTGACTTCTTGTACTGATATACGATGTTTGAGGGGGTCTTTTAGTTATTGCCTTGGTCTGTAATTGTCAAATCACATACCTAGACATTCAGCTTAATAGAATCAAGCAGATAAACCAACAACAAAACAAATGATTCGCTCGGCCACGACGCACTTAGGTACTACTCCTAGTGCTTTCCAACAATTCGACAGATCGTCCAAGTACTATCCTTTGCTCATCATTGCTAGTGGCGCAGCAAGGTCCTCTGCTCGTATTCATAGTAGTCAGATTTTCAGAGGTGACAACAAGGTCAATATAGTCTTTGTAGGTGCGCATGCTTGTTAATGCCCCATCTACATATGAGATAGCTATATGCCAGGTATTCATGCACTTGTGCTACAGTACGTACCTAGGTACCTACCAGTCTGCCAACCCGCCCTTCAACCCACTCCACTACCTATCAACGTGACTATGATGAATGTCTAAAGGTCGGACTCAGACAGGCGTCACGTGCATGCGACTTTTCTAGACGGTTCCTCTTGAATATTTTGGAACTTTCAAATATTTTCGCCAGTCTGATTGCTTTTTAGAATGGTGAAGTGGTCTGCGCATTTCATTATTGAAGACCACACTCTCTAATCCCATTCCATAGTCTCGTTTAGCTTAGCAACGCCAGTGTGGACACGTAAGATCTTGTCCTATGCCGCGATAGCCTGACGTCGCTAGTCCCTTGGTCGGACAATCGCGGGGACCGTGTCAAAGATACCCGGACGGCCTTGTCATACAACGTACGTACTCAGGTAGGTATGCACAGTATAGTATCAGCAAATAGAAAGTTTAGCAGCAGCAAATTGCCACCTGTATCCCACTTCCGTCGCTCATTCTGCCAGACAAATACGGTCTCCCTTCGTGTTGGTCGGAATCATTCTTGCGCTAGAGAACTGCTCAAGGCGATTAGAGCTACTGAATGCTGCAATAGGTTACAAGGTGTTCAAGCCCTTACAATCTCTACCGTCTGACGTTTGAGCTGCCTAGCTCACTCTGATGTCGTCCGACACAGGCTTCATCAACCTAGTGACCTGGCTTGTGGCCCTAATCTCTTCAACAAACAATCGCGCAGGTATCACAAAGGTTAGACTGTAGCCAAAAGTATCATCACCAAAGAAACCCGTAGGCCGCCAATGGGCTAGTTTGACAGTCGCATAGTCAGATGTCTTGGTAATATCCATGTCAAGCTGGCTCTCGTATCAGACCAAGAAGAGATAAGCAATTTTAGGGAGTTGGAAGTGTTGGTGGAATGACATTTGATTAGCCGAGTGTCTTGGTTCGCGACCATAGCTATAATGTCAGATAGGCTTTTGAGACGCATGTGCGACCAACTAAGGTCAGTATCGGCTACTACAGTTAGGGGTGCTGCCCCAATGCGCAGGAGCAGCCTTCTTCTTCTCGAAGCTCCACTAGATCTTACCATGAAGGCTCAGCGACGTGGTGCGCAAGGACTGTTCTGCCCCGCCTTTAAGTCTTTGATATAACACCCAATGAAGTTCTGGAAATGCTTGCTCGCATGGTTCTACGAAAGAAGCACGCCGTTCGTTTTAGTGGAATGCAGCCACATGCCCCACCCATCATGCACCCTTGGATCGACGACTTTTTCCCTGCAATGGACAATTGTTTTCATACCACTCCCTCCTTTGGATGGAAGGTAACGGCCTCCATGCTGAGGGTGGGAATGGACTGCTCTTTGCCTGGGTCACCTAAGTTTTTCTGATGTTGGAAGGAGATTCGTGTATTCAACATGAGTTTCGTCGACTGTGACTAACAAAGACCATCTTATGGATCAAGTAGCCGTCCATGGCAAGCCACCTGCGTACAGCTCAACGCTATCTCTCCATCTTAGGCAGGCTCGTCAGGCATACTGGTAGTGGTGGGAGTCCCTTCTTGGCACATCGTTTGCCGTTCAGGATCGTCAATCAACATTAGCGTGTGGCAATGTCGTTGTGCTAACACCACTAGCAAAAGCTTACAAGATGCCCTTGCGACAGCTACAGTCAACAGCACGCCATTGCTTGCAAAAACTAGACTTACATATATATCCACCGAGGGCCCTACCTTTATCCTATCCAGGCTCCCCAAGCAACACTGCTTGTACTTGAGAGCATTTTGAAGCCATCCCTGATGCTCAATTTGTTCTGCTCCACTGATTCGTGGTCTGTTGCCCCTCTTGTGATGGGAAGGCACAAGCCTGACGAAATATCGTCCATTTCTGAGAATCTCGAAGTTTGATTGTCAAATCAGTCCTCTGCCTCAACATTATTCCCACCTAGCGATAGCAAGAAGCATCATGCCGACCAACATCGACGATGTCTGCACTGGGTTGAAGAAGGATGTATCACTCACCTACCCTCCCGACCTAAAGCATGAAATGGGACAGGAAATCCACGCAATTGAGCCCGCTCAACATCCGCTTGGGGCAAGGACATTGCAAACCGAGTATCTCCCAGAAGAGCTGCCAACTGCAGAAGAGATCGCGACCTTGCGTCGAACGTCAGAGCGCATACCTTGGCGAGTGTATACAGTCGCATTTGTCGAGCTCACGGAACGTTTCAGTTACTATGGAGCCACCACTGTGTATACGGATTTTGTTCAGCAACCTTTGGTGGGGCCAACTGGGGCAGGTATATACGATCCAAATCAAGTAGTCAAACAGTCTGGAGCTTTAGGACTGGGTCAGAGAGCTGCCAATGGGTTAGTCACCTTCAATCAGGTACGTTGAGCGAACCAAAACTGCAGTCTTTTTTGCGACTCATGCTGTTGTGTTTGTCACTTTGATGGCAAATCACCACCAAATTCCTTCATTACCTGTCTGCATTCATACCATGATCATCATCGTATATCGAGGGTCTATATACAACAACTTTTAGCAACGCGTTTTCTCACACCGGTACTAGTTTTGGGTGTACTTGGTCCCACTTTTCGCGTCGTACATAGCCGACACCTACTGGGGCCGCTACAAAACGATTTTCGTAGCAACAGCCGTGGCTATTGTTGGTCATGTGATTCTTGTTGCCTCAGCAGCCCCTGGCGTCCTTGCGCATACACAGGGTGCTACTGCTGCTTTTGTGATCGGGTTGATAATCCTTGGAGTCGGTACCGGATCGTTCAAGCCTAATGTCAGCCCTCTGGTTGCTGAACAAATAGCAACCTCAAGGATGCGAGTTGAAACGCTCCCATCGGGCGAACGAGTATTGATCGACCCAGCTGTTACAGTGTCTCGGATTTACAACTGGTTTTATCTTATGATAAATGCTGGGTCACTGCTAGGGCAGATTGCTATGTCTTTCTGCGAGCTATACGTCGGGTTTTGGCTCTCATATCTGTTGCCGACCTGTCTGTTCTTGCTCTGCCCCATCGTCTTGTTCGTTTTCAGGAAGCAGTACGTCCTGACCCCTCCTCAAGGGTCAGTGCTGAGTCCGGCCTTAAAGCTGTTTTTCTATGCGCAGAAGGGACGTTGGTCTCTGAATCCTGTCAAAACCGTCAGGAATTTGAATGATGGTACCCTCTGGGAAAGCGTCAAGCCCAGCAGATTGTCGCCGGCAGAGCGTCCGTCGTGGATGACATTTGACGATGCATGGGTTGATGAAGTTCGACGCGGATTCAAGGCATGCGCGGTGTTCTGCTGGTTTCCTCTGTATTGGCTTGGTTATAATCAGACAACTTCAAACCTCGTCTCTCAGGCCGCTGCGATGACCCGTAACGGCCTCCCGGGTCCAATCGTCTCGAACCTTGATCCTCTCGCTCTTGTTATCCTGATTCCTATTTGTGATCTCTTTATTTATCCAACCTTGCGTAGGGTTGGCTTCAGGATCACTCCCATCAGGAAGATAACGTGGGGCTTCATCAGTTCAGGTCTTGCCATGATTTGGGCAATGGTTGTTCAGATATACATTTACCGAACGTCTCCGTGTGGTCTACATGCCTCCCAGCCAAACTGCATGGCTCCCTTGAATGTTTGGATTCAGTCAGGAAGCTACATTCTCACAGCTATTGGAGAAATACTTGCCTCCATTACTTCACTGGAGTATGCATTTAGCAAATCGCCGAAATGTATGCGATCTCTCGTCATGTCATTAGCTCTGTTCACCACGGGGCTCTCGGCCGCAATTGCAGAGGCTTTTGTCGCTCTATCCGAGGATCCTCTACTTGTTTGGAATTATGGGGTCTTTGCGGTCATATCACTAGTTGCAGGTGTTCTCTTTTGGTTTGCTCACAGGGATCTTGACGAGGAAGAGGATGCGCTGAATAGTCTTCCCACCGGTCATGTGGGAACGGAACGACAGGCAGGGGATGTTGAGCAGAGAATGAGTGCGGTTACTGAAGACGGAAAGTATTAGGGCGTGCCTTTCCTTGCCGCTGCACTGTCCACCTACGGATGACATCGTCAAATTGAATGGCGCATAGCCTATAAAAATACTGCTGAATGAAGCTGAAATAAAGATTTAATGCCTATTGAGGAACATCCGGTGCGACATCATAGCAGCCTTTACAGATGTGTAATTATGCCCTAATAGCCCAGCCAAATTTCTGACAAAACACCTCGTTCAACGATAAGCGGGGTCAAAAACGCATCGCTACCTGTTTTCGTCTTGAGGTATCGCATTTATATAGCATTACAATGCGCTACTACTCAAACGGCCATTATCATGGCACTCTCGTGATTACACTTGCTTGATGATGTCACGTGCTGCAAAACTCTCGTTGGTTTCACTGTAATCTGGTAGACTCTGAGCAGACCGCCAAATATGTTGACCGATCTCGGCCTTTGTGGTTGTCCACTTGAATGCAAAAAGAAAAGGTTTATATCTATCAAATTTGAAACAGATTCTCGTCAAGATTTGCTCATCATCTCTAATGTACAGGAAACGAAGTTTGTTTGAGACTCGACTCGACTCAATTCCTTCCACTCATATTTGTGACCTCGGCAACAATCACCTTCGAGTCGCCGTTTCTGCTATCCTTCAGCTCTCGCAGTCTCTCTTCCATACCTTCTACTGCACGCAGCTTTCTTTCGATTTCTTCCCTCTCGTCTTCAAGCTTCGCCCGCCTATCAGCTTCGAGCTTGCCAAAGAAATAGCCACCTTGACCGTCAAACTGGAGAATGGTATCATGGTACTTCCAGAGACTTCGGCGATGGCTCACTGTCATGAGAGTAATACCCATTGATTTTGCAGTATCGTACATCGCCTTCTCTGTATCCAACGTGACACTGCTCGTGCATTCATCCAGAATTGCATATTGAGGCGCATGATAGAACAGTCGAGCCATTGCTATCCGCTGCTGTAATCCACCAGAAAGAACTTCATGCCAGCTAGCATGTGCAACATCCCAGCCCGTGAGCGGACCTCCTGGCTCTCCGACAGCCTTGCCGTCGTCGCCACCTTGCTCAGCAACTTTCGACACAATGTGCGAAATTCCGACAGCATGGAGGTGCGCCTCGAGGTCTGCATCCTTGACGCCTCTCTCGCGCATGCGCCGCACGTTGTCAGGATAGATTACTTGCTGTCTTAAGGTGCCACTGCTCAAGTAAGGCCGCTGAGGTATGTAGAAGATATTCTCAGGTGGTGGCTTATGCACCGTTCCCGCATAAACAGGCCACAGCCCACCGAGAATGCGAAAAAGCGACGATTTGCCGCAGCCGTTTGGCCCAACAATCAATGTATGGCTGCCTTGGGGAACCGAAAAGGTCAAAGAAGGTACCAAAACATCACCCGCAGGAGAGACGATGGGAACATTCTCAAAATGAATGTCTGAAGACTCGAACGTATGACCTCTGTCGGCAATCACGTTAGCTGTAGTTGATTGTAGAGAAGAATTTGCTTCCTTTGTTGTTGTGTTCCCACTGATAGTTTCAGAAACGCTGCCTGCTTCGCCATGTGCTGCTGCTGTTGCTGCTGCTGTCGCTGAACTGACCATCATCTTCTCAAAATGCCCTCGCTTGATGTCTTCCATAACATCCAACAATGTCGCAACGCGACTAGTGTAGCCTGCAAGCTCAGTAACCTCCTTGTAACTGAACATCAATCTACCAAAAGCATCACTGCTGCCTAAAAGCTTCCTTCTGTTGCTGACAAAAATTTCTGTACGATCTCCAGCTCCAGCGCCGGTCTGTCCGGGGAGTTTGAAGAAGACAGGCACAGAACAGAGCATAAGGCCCAATGCACCCCAGAAGTACTTGATCGTGAAGTCTTCCATGAGTGCGTGATAGAAACGTCGGCGGAGAATACGATTAACGTGCTTAATAAGCGTGAAATACCCTTTGTCAAGTGTGTCCTTCTCGGCTTCATGACCATGGTAGAGTGCAACTTCCTCCGCTGTTTCAATAAGACGCGAATGATTGAATCGAAACTCGCCTTCTAGCTTCGCTTCTTCGGCAACATATCTTCCAAATGGAGGCGTCAGAGCACGCATCAGGTTAGCAGAAAGCTGCACAATCAGCGTCATAGCAAAAAGGCCCTCCCCGCCAACAGACTGTGCCAAAGAATAGTTGTACAAAATCAAATCAAGCAATGGCTTCGCCAGATTTGAGTAAAGCTCTGCCAATGAGCTTGCAAATCGTGTGACATCGACAGTGACCAATTGATCAGCATTCTTTATACGATCGTCAAGGTTCGCCAAACAGTAGAATGTCATATCGGACAGATACTCGTTGTGTATATGTTGTGTTAGACGGGTGCGATATTGTAGCGAGAGTTTGGTTTGGTGATAAGAGAGCTGTATCAATTAGTACTATGTTCTAAGTGGAAACAGGTGTATTATCTGTAGTAGTCGCCCATGAACCGACTCCGTAATCTCCTTGGGTCTCTCTTACCATGGAATTTGTAAAGGTGGCAGGCACAGCAACGATCATCCACCAAAGGACACCACCGAAAAACTCCTTCCCCTTGCCTCTCACTAGGCTGCTGACGAGTCTGCCATCCAGCGAGGCAACATATAGGCTGATTACAGTCCTCAGAATGAGGAAAAGGCTATGACTTATCAGCAGCCGTAGTTCCTTGCTCTTCCATCCTGGAACGACTATCTTTAGAAGTCTCAATAGGTTTCGTGCGAACTCGCGGTTCAGGCCGACCTTTTTAATTGCAGTTTGACCGCTTCCATCCAACCCTGATAGCTTGCTCTTATTTTTTCGCACAGATTCCTGATGTGCTGATGCAGCTTTCTGCTCCGATATTGCGTTGTGGATCCTTTTGACCAGAGTGACGAAGAGAGTAAGGTACACTGTGCGTGAGATAAGACTTCTGTTGGAAAGATAGATGTCTGTGAGCGTCGCCACTATCTCCTTGATCGACTTTTCGCGCATTCTGCCCGAAATCGTCATGCCGTTAAAAACAGCCATGGTCTACCAGCCTCTTCCACGATTGAGCAGTGCCAGAGCCTCGCAAATGGTTGCTTGACGACTACAATTTCTTCAGTCATCGACTTCACAAAGTGACGCCATCAACGCATATCGTCTCGAGCCCCCATAATGCTCGCAGTTGTTCTTGCCGATGGCAGTCACAATAGTGCCATGAGTCTGTCTTAGGAGGAAACACTCTCTGAGGTGCTAAACTTGAAACGGCTACGGATATGCTTGCGGGGGGAGCTATCGGTAAACATGTGAAATGCTTGGCTTACTACTCTGCGGGAACTCCGAAACCAGCAACGGTTGCCAGTAACAGGAGTCTACTTGCAGAATATTCATCTCGTAAACGATAAGTTGATGAAATGGTAACTTGTAGGGGAAAATGCTATGCTTCGAACATTTTAAATCTCGGATTCTAATCCTGTGATTAAACAATGGAGCTTGATTTCGCTCTTTGAATTCTTTAGATGGGAATAAATACTGCAGGAAAAGACCACTGTCCCTTCAATTGAACCATGAAATTTTGCTGATGATTTATTAGTAATCGCCGCCATCTCTTCGCCTGACCTGATCGGCGAGACGCGGTTTGTAGATTAAATTTCAGCAGACTAAGTTTAGTGTACAAAGTTGTCCAACATGGGTCATTCAGCTTCGAGGAAGCTGAATATGAACCTGATGCGTGGTTGTGTGTAATTTCAAGAGTATTGAGGCATTCTCTGATCAAAACGCATGAAAACAGAACAAGCGTTAATGTCTTTTGTGCACCTAGAAAAATTGGATCTGGTTAAGAACAGCAAGAGAGATGGCGAGCGCAAACAAACCAGCTCTACCGCCTGCTGGAGCGTGAAGTCGAACCGCCGAGCTATCGCCATTATTTGGTGGCGCGATCGTGCTACCGGGCTGGACAATACTCTCAGTTTTCGTTGGAATGTTCGAGGAAGGCAAGCTTGAAGCGGAGTGTATAGCGCTGGAGCTGACTCTGGTGATAATCTCTGTGCTTGCATGTGTGATGACGGAATTTGAAGGTTGTGACTGGCTTAATAGTGTGTTTGTCGCAGCAATGACTGAACCTGACTCTGTTGATATTAATTGGCTAAAGCTGGTTGTTGGTGAGTGGGCTTGACCAGCAGTGCTGAGGGTGTAACTCCCCCTCGTCTGGATCGTCGTATCACTGAAGGATGACTGTGTTCCTACCAGCGTGGTAGACATACCAGCTATAGAGGACACGCTAGTGATTTGTGAAAGACTTGATTCGCTTGATAATGGACTCGGTGTCGTTAGAGCCAAGACTGAAGTGGAACCCGTTGAGCCTTCAAGGGAGGCACTCTCAGCTGGAGGACTGCTTTGTGCTGAGCTGCGAATATGTGCGGTTGAGCCAAATGGTAAGGGTGTTTCTGCCGGGCTCAAAATGGATGATGTAGTTTCTGCAGGGACAGGAGCTGGGATTACCAATGCCGTTGTGCTCGGTATTGGGAGTGGATTGAATTCTGACTGTGGGATCGTGTTGATGTATGAATTTCCATCCAGCACAATTGTGACGATATAAGGCGTAATCAGAGGCACCGGTGATGTATTTTGTGATCTCATTTCAATCTGATGTGGCGAGCGTGCCATGTTTGCACCTGTGGCATCATTGCCTTGGACAAGATGGACTGCTGGCGGCTTGAAAGGCGTTATCGCACGGAGAGGGACCGATGCTGCGTTTTCATATGGGAAGCTTTGCTGCATACCATATGCGCTGCTTGTGATCATGATACTCCCTATCCAACAGAATATCGAAATCGATGGAAAATTTGGAATAGCGGATAAATTGGTTGACAAGGATACAAAGGCGTGAAATGCTATTGCAGGTGTCAGAAGCGCTTTGATGGTATTGTGGTCAAGAGTGTTCACAAAACCATCAACAAGACTAAATTGAGAACACAAGAGGGGCTAGAGAAGCTAAAAGTGAGAAGATGAGGATGGGTGAATTTTCTAGAGATGCAAACGCAGAGAGGTACAATAATGTTGCTTGGATTGCGGCACTGGACGGATCCCGAGGAGGCTGGGAATGGCCGGTGGCTGGGTTATCATGATCTTGTGTGAACTCCGCCATCATCATATTATTCCGAGCCAGACAACAAGATTGATTGAGACAAAATCTGAGACTAGCAATATAAACATCTCCTTAGTTACAACCCCATTGTCCTGGTATCAATCGAGGAAAAGGCCTTGCTTTCGGCGACGTGTTGCTTGTGTGGTCCGTCCTCCGGCACTGATCAAGAGTTACGTCCCGAAGCAGAGGCAGGCGTACAAAGAATTCTGTTCCTCAATCATCAACAATTAACTAGAAAAACAGGTCCTTCTTGGCTAGCTAATAGCAATGAATACCATGCAGATGGGCCGCTTGCGGAAAGCTCTGACTCGAAACACAGGCGTGACGCTTCTTATCCCCACGCGCAAGGCACGTGCCATTGCTGGAGCAAATCACGTGATAGAAGGTAGCCTAACCTATATTAGTGCATACCAAACTTCAAGTTGCTGCTGTCTGTCACACGTATGGTGGCAGCATTCAGCAGCAGCACCTTTCCACCTGCCAAAGATTGCGTTGGGCTCGAATTGCTAACATTTTTTGGTTGTGTTGCTTTAAACCACACTTTGAATAAATATTTGAATGGTTCAAAGCAAGCTTTTGCCCCTTAGTTTCGTGCGTATGATGCTGGCTGCGTGGTCTTCTATGTTTGTTCTCTAGCAGTATCCTGAATGCGGGATATGCAGTCCCGGAATGTGAATCATTTGACGCCTTCATCAACAAAGTGACCGTACATGTGCTCATTCTGGGTGCATTATTAGCTGCACTATAGTAATCATGTTGGCTCCAACATGTAACACGGCGGAGTAATGAAGCGATTCTCACTTCAACATGGCCTACGTCATACCATTTTCTAATCTTGGTATGAACCCTGTCAAACCCCTACCTGAATGTCCAGTATCACGTTTCAACTCATCGGTTGAGTTTAAGAAAGCTTCGAAGATGGAAAATGTGAATGAACCTTTGCAGCTCCACTCCTGAATACTTTCATCAATTATGTGAAATCTCTAGCGTCAGTCAGCCAGCTTCCTACGCCTTCCAGGTCGGCACTCGGATTATAAAGCCGCAAACCAGCCTTTATATCCTATATATGGCTATGCTGAACGCAAAAGATCTCGGAACCATTGAAAACATGGGTCGAAGCTTTGATGAAGTTCAGAGGAACGGGAAAAGGCCATCCCTCACAAATACACTCTCTATTCTCCAACGGAAACGTCTTCTACAGCTTCTAGTTCGTTTAAGCTCTATTCAGAACCAATGGGTTCGGGATGTATTCTCTGCTGATGCAGCTTTGAACCCAGAATATCGAGGTGCATTCGACTCGAGCAGTCGAGATCGCAAAGACACTCTCAACCCTTCAGTCGATCCGGGAAAAGCAGACGTCAATGCTTTCGACTCAGAGAGAAAGAAATTAACGCAGTGGGAGAAGGAGCTGCGGAAGCTTCACATCGCTGAACTTCATACTGCCGCCATGTCATGGTACACAGGTTGGCGACGTGACACGGTGTTGCGCGTTGGAGAATCAGTCCGCTTGAGAAAAGCCGCGATGAAAGAATTGGATTGCAAGGGCTCAATGAAGTCCAAAGATGCCAGTGGCCCCTACTTTCCAGAGCGGCCTTGTCTTGCCGATGCAGAAAATCGACAACGCACGAAGGTTACAAACGAGCTTGCGTCGTTACAAACTTTGACGAGCACATCACTTGATCAGCTTGAGTACGATAAGAAGTTACTCATACTAAATTGCATACTCCCTGTGCTACTCTCTTCCGAGCACTATCACTCTCCTTCCCGTACACTTCTTACGCTTCTTTGCACTTCTCTTAAGATGCCTATTCAAGCACTCAACGATGCTGAGAGCAGAGTCTCTAAGCATCTGATTGAGGACGCCAGGCAGATGTCAGTCAATGAAGAAGCGGCTCGAGCCGAACAAGAACCAGAGCGGACAAAGAAGTGGCAAGTGGCGATGGCGACCACTGTTGGTGCCACAGTCATTGGTATCACAGGTGGCTTCGCGGCCCCCCTCATCGGCACAAGCGTCGGTGGTATGGTCAGTGGAATGGGATCCCACGCGGCAACGGCAGCGGGATACCTTGGAAGTTTAGCAAGCAGTCCCATGTTGATTGGTGGCTTATTTGGTGCATATGGTGCTAGAACGACTGGACAGATGATGGACAGATATGCCAAAGAGGTCAACGATTTCTCTTTCATACCTGTCCACGGATCGCCGTCGGTTTTCAAGGAATCAAAGGGTCAATATCTACCTACCCTTTATCCAAATAGACAAAATCGCGGTTCAGATCAAACAGACGACCTCTGCAGACGTCGTTTGAGAGTTACTATTGGCGTTTCCGGATGGCTGACGAGCAAGGACGAGGTTGTACGTCCATGGCGCGTACTTGGACAAGGTTCCGAGGCTTTCGCGCTGAGATTTGAGCTCGAGACTCTACTCAGCTTGGGCAACGCAATGCAGGATATGGTGAGCAACGCTGCGTGGGCTTACGCCAAGCAGTTGATCCTCAAACGTACGCTTGTTGCAGACTTGACGGGAGCTATGTCATGGCCTGTCGGACTTGCTCATGTGAGCAGAATCGTTGATAATCCTTTCACTTTGGCCAAGAGCAGAGCTGACAAGGTGGGTCGTGTCTTAGCAGACGCAATTATCGGCCGGGTGCAAGGCGAGCGACCGGTTGCCTTAGTGGGCTTTAGCCTAGGCGCAAGGGTCATATTCTCATGCTTAAATGCTCTGGCCGATAGAAGAGCTTTTGGATTGATAGAATCAGCGGTACTGATCGGTGCTCCTGTACCAGCAACCAGTCTAGAATGGCGCAAGCTGGGTGCAGTAGTATCGGGAAGGCTGGTCAACGTCTACTGCAAGAACGACTACATTCTTAGTTACCTGTATCGTGCCAGCTCAGCTCAACTTGGGGCTGCTGGTCTACAGGAGGTCTCAGGCGTTTGTGGTGTTGAGAACGTGGACGTAAGTGAGATGGTATCTGGCCATTTGAGGTATCGACACCTCGTTGGGCGAATACTCCGGCGGATCAATTGGCAAGATCTTGATATTTCAGCTCTTGCTATGGAGCAAGAGACTTTAGAAAATACAGTGAAAGATCTCCAGGGAAAGTCGATGGAGATAAGCCGGCAGCATTTGGGTCGTACGCCGGCTGGTGTCGAGAGGCCTGGAGAAGAGACGATTCAACCTGAAAATATCGGCTTCAAGGAAAACGAAGTTCATTGCGACGATCAAATATCACAACAATATTAGCATAATACCAACAAGTAAGCAAGCTCCAAACTTTTGTGAAACATTGTAGCCATCTCACGAGAGCGGAGTCTGACGGGCAAATCGAGCAGAACTTCAACCCTCGCCAGTTCGACGATCATTAGTAATGAAATGAACGGGATTGGCATCATACGTGAAGTAGTTGTATCTGGTCTTTAATTTCTCTGTCTATCGCCTTCGCTTGATTCGAGAATCATTGAACGCACTATGTCACTACTCGTGTGAGCAGCTCTTGCTCCGCAGGGTCACTTACATTAATGAATGACGACAGCATGCAAACGGTGCGGAAATGATCGCATGCTACAGAATAGGCGTATTGCAGCTGCGACATTCGATGACACAAGCTGTTGACTTCACTGACGTGATTTACATGATGGGATGAAGAGTCCATGCACTCGCTACAGATGCCTGCTTCACGGTTGAATGAGGGCTCATGAAATCGTGAACTCGAGTGAGAAGCATTTGATAGAGGAAACTCATGTGAGAATATCATGATTTCAAACGACCCTTGTTCAAACACAATGATGGCACCTCCACTACATTTTGATGTCAATTGATGATAGCTGCTTCGCAGGTGCGTAGAGCTAGCCGGTCGCAACCCGTCAACAGAGTCAGCCTTCCCCTACAGCCTTGGGTGCGCAGTGTATTGAACATGTCTGCTGTATTGAGCATGACGCTTATGACAGAGAGGTGGTAGACAAATTTCTACGCGCATCAGCGGCACAGACTGGTCTACGACTTTTGCTTAGACTATGACTCTTCCGTCAAACAACTCAACACAGGCATCTGTGCCGGTTAATCTTTCGAGGCCTCGTCATCTTCGGTCGGGATATACTGGCGAACGAAGATAATACCTATAGGATACTAAGAGAGCTTTAGAACCTGGCCAAGCCCAGCCGCTTGACAGTCTGCAGCTGACGCAGCATAATAGCTCACACGATTTAGATTTTTCAGCCTTTGGCTGATACTTTGAATTGCAACTATGTCGCTACTTGAAAACTGTTAAACTGATTTCCTCATCATGCTTGATTGATCGAAATCTCCGCAAATCTTACGTCTTTTCAAATTCTGAAGCGAGAATCATGTGACTGACTAAAATTGTATCAGCTTTGGTGCCTACCAATGCTGACAACGAAGCGCTCCAAAATACAGTCAATGACATTAACGACATGATACCGAATCTTTTGTTTTCCGGCTCAGCACATTCATCGTTTGCATGCGATCAGTGTAAAAAGAAGAAGGTGAAATGCGACAAGAATGCGCCCGTCTGTGGGCATTGTGAGCGACACAACCGTTCTTGCAACTACCCTCACTCTGTATCTCGTCCTGGACCAAAAGCTGGCACAACTCGCAGGCGACGACGATCATCTGCAGATGCAATCACAGATGTTGAGCAAGACGGGTGTGCACAACAGGTCAACGCTCAGAGCAGCAATGTCGAGAAGCAGTACGAACGTACAATAGAAATTATACATCCCCATCATCATTCGCCATTAAGCTTATCCCAACAGGAAAAGCAAACCAATGGACGTGGAATGCAATTAGATGAGGCGCTGCGCGCTTTGCAAATCACTAATGAGCAATGTCAAAAAAACATCTGCACGTATTTCAGTAACATGACGTCCTTCTCCCTGTTCCATCAACCGACATTTACGGAAAAACTTTCAGCTATAAATTCATCGAAGGAGATTCAGGCCTTACTTGTCTCCATGGCAGCATTTTCTTGTCACTTCGATGACTGTGGCATTCCAGCAATGGATCAAGGAATTGAACTTTGGGAATGGGCACATGGACTGGTTCGAGATCGTCTCGACGATGTTGCTGATGAGGCTCCGCCATTAGGTCTTCTGCAAGCCCTTCTACTTGTCACTTGGCAAAAAACATATCAAGGCGTTCGAGGAATCGCTTTCCGTCTAATTGGACAATGCATACGACTTGCCTATGAAATGAAACTCAACGTAGAGCAAGAATGTTCGAGCGACAGTGAATGGATTCAACAAGAGGAGAGACGTCGGGCATGGTGGATGTGTTGGGAGTTAGATATCTTTGCGAGCACCATTCGACATTTACCCACCGCCATCGACTGGAAATCCAACAGCACCTTATTGCCCAGTCAAGACTCCAGCTGGTTTGCCGGAGTGAAGGTGCCAAGCTGCGTTCTTGAAGTTGATATGAATGAACGTTGGAAAGCAATTCAACTTACAGATAACAGAAGTTGGACCGCATGGTTCGCTGTTATAAACTCGTACAAATACGACGCGTATCTCTTGTCAATGCCTACCGTGGCGACTGAAAAATCTAGCGATCTCACTAGAAGGAAGAAGCGAACTTCTCTCACTCCTGGCTCATTGTCAGTCTCATCACCACAGAGCCAGTCGTTCTCAGCCAGTCTAGAACCAGAGAAGCGTCGCGAGGTGCTCATGAACTGTTTACATTGTCTACTCACGGGCATGCCGAAAGAACTTACAGTTGATGATGCTTTTCTAAGCTTTTCCCCTGCTACACGCCACATCGATCATGGTCGGTACGCAATACACCTATTGTTGCAAGTCACGCAGTTCTTTCTCTTCCGGCAAGACATTTTTCGGGCTTTACCTACGAGAGCCCGTCAGCTTATCAGGAAAACCCCTGAGTCATCAGAAGTAGAATCGTCTGACTTTTCGCCAGCAACTTCAGCATCAAGAGCTACGAACAACGAGTCCCGCCAATCAGTTCATCAGAGAAGCTCCGCTTGGAAGCAATTTTTGGCAACTGCTGAAGATGCTTCTATGCTCATCAGAAACTCACCACGACATCATATCCGGTATGTTAATCCATGTCTATCTAATGCTATATGGTTTGCGGCCTCGGCGTTGATAATCGGACGGCTACTCGGATCGCGTCAAACAGATGCAGATCGAGATTGGATGACATCAAACTTCGATCTCCTCTGCACTACACTCGGACAGTATGTCAAGATATGGAATGTTCCAGCCACACTTGTTGAAAGGTTTAGCACCCTTGAAGACTACATATCGTCTCTTGGGAGGCCCAAAGATGATTTACAATCTACAGGCCAGTTCCAGCGCATGCAATATACTACAGCCTTAGAAATGCCATTTGCGAAAAAAGGTCGCGTGGACCGTGAAGATATCTTGCTACCAGGGGGGGATACACCTGGACCAGCCATCTCCTCGCAAACGCGAGCTCGAGGCTTACCAGAGTCAAGGAAGGTGCCCATTCTTTCCGAAGCACTGCCCAAGAGCCTTCACACTTTGAATCAAACAAGTGAGCTCTCACAACATGTACCGACCCCGGCTAGTAGTGATCTTGGATCGATGCTCAATGACGTGGACAATCAATCGGCAGCCGGACGAACATTAAACTCGGGGTCAGCAAACGCCCATAAAATAGCTTGCGATATCAATCATGATTTCGATATCATGCAAGATATAGACGTCAGCGATCTTCTATACATCAGTGGTGATAACGGATTGGGCTTTGACTTCTTCCGCTGTCCGTTTGAGTAATTCACTACATGAAGATAACTGCTATAAATTGGCAATATTCGATTATGTACTGTCATAACGTCCCTTTCCATTAGAGCAAATTAGGAGAACCATTCTGGGCAAGATGAATCTGGGGCTACGGTTTGGCTCGTCGTGCATGTTCAGTCAAATGGTAATACGGCAAGGCAATAAGTTATGGGTATCCTTGGGTCTTAGGCTCCATTGGCCTCGAAAATCAAGTGTCTAGCCGTCGAAATACACCAGACACCATTCTCAAACCCAGGGCACGCCACAAATATCAACCGGTTGCTTGCACAAAGTTTACGGCACCAGTCTTTGCGATGATCGCGCTCTGCAATAGACCGTAGGATCCTTTACAAGTATTTGCTCATAGATACAATGCGAGTAACAAAACCTGATCAACGTTGAAAACTTTGACTAGCAACCTGATTGCGGCGCGATCTATTCCGTCCTTTGTACTTGCCCGATACCCTTTTTCGGGGCCAGAAGAGCAGGCATCGGATCTTTCTATTTCAACGGCTGATGACATTCTTGGGCGAAGGGAAACGAAGAGACATGCTAAATAGATAATTGCCATTGATCTACTACGACCTGGTCTTTGAAGAGGCTCCTTAGTGTTCGCTAAAGCATACTAACATACAAGATGCAAATGCGGCTTCTATCGATAGAGCTGATAATTCATATTGACCAATCGCCTGAGCTTCAACGTTACAAGCACAATGAGGCTCCCCACCGCAACAATTTTTTTAGCAGTCAATCTACTCAACAGCTCGCAAATCTTGCAAAAGCATTGAGGTATGAGGGGACGGATCTGTGACCCACCAGCTTGATTTCCATTGCCCTCAGCCTTGATGAGATTGAAAACAGCCGGTGAAGAATCCAAATTAAATCAAATCAATGCTGATATGGTAGCAGATCGAGTGACAAGATGCTATTTCGATAGCAATAATGATCCCAGTCCAAGTGAGGCTCAAAATAGTTTCAAGTCCTTGAATTGTGCCATAACATCCGTGTCAACATTCTCAAGCGACTCTTGGAATATTATCGGCGATCTGGTAGAAAAGCTTTGTATTGTCGCTGCAACTATGTGTCTGAGGTTTTCGCGTCGGATCGGATCGCCCATCTCTAATTCACAACGTCGAGCTTGCTCAGGACTCTCGCTTCCTTCAGGCTTCAGCTTGTTCGCATCTACCCAAATTAATGTATCTCTTTCTTCGTAGGTGCACTCGTGAATTGCTGCGATCCAAATGGTGATGACCTCTTGCAAACGGCTTGTCACAAACTGGTCAAGGCCAGCGTCACCACTACTGAACAAAGCGGTCAAGGCGAGAGCAATCAATTTGGATGCTGTCGGACTGCACAAGTCGTCATAATGTGCGAACAACTCCGTCAAGAGGTCTCCAAAAACTTGCTCTGTTGACGAATGTCCTTCTTGGACTATGACTTTTTGTATTAGCTCAAAAAGGATACTGGAATCCGAGATCATAATCCTAGCTATTATTCGCCAATATTGGGTTTCGATGATGCCATTGATGTCGGTTTTTGGCCGATTGGGGGACGGATCTTGATGTGATCGGAAAGCGGAAAGAAGGCCCTCCAGTATGGAGAACAGGAAGCAAGACGCTTCTGGGGCTAAAGTGACTTTTCGAAAGGTGTCCAAACCCCCAATACGCTGCGCAACAACCAGCAATCTTTCAGCTAGTTCGCAAACTGAGACTCTAGCGTGCCTATGCAGAGCTTGTGTCATCGGCTTACTTATCGCTTGCCAGAAATCTGCCAGACCATCGCGAAGAATTTCATTCGGGAAGAGAAGAATGTAGCTGTCCATGATTTCCAAGGCCCGACGGAAGTTCTCGTCTGCGGTATCGAACAGCGGCAATAGATTGGTCCAGAGAGCTAGTACGTCTCTCGACGGTTCGGGTGACTGTATTATAATCAGCGTGTTGACTTGAACTGCTTACTTATGGGTTGCCATCAGTACAGCTCAATGAATAAAATTTCCAGTAAGTTGCACAACCACGTCAAAATATTGCATTCGAGGGCACCTCCTCCAAGTCTTACTCGGGATTCCGTGATTTCTATTATTGTAATGTGAGAGAGATATTGACTTACTTGCGCAAGCACAGATGCCCACAGGTCAACTGTATCATCTAGTAGATACAACCTAGCCTCATTCTCATCGTCAAGAGCACTTGAAATCAGCGGCAGAGTAAGGCTATGCAAGCGAGACGATTCCGCTTTCATGGCTTTGAAAAGCTCGCTAAGTAGCCCAATGACCACTTGCTTGAGCAAATATTCATCGTCTGCCTGGTCCCATATCTGTGGCAGTCTACTTACAATTTCGTTCGCGTAAGGGGAGATTTCTTCTTCCATCAACAACACAAAGCTCTGCACAGTGCCAATAAGAGCGATTTTGGTTTCAGTCGGCTCCGCTTCAACTATGAGGTCCATGAGTTGCTTCAACAGGCTAGCAGCATACGGCAGCAGAGCTCGGGCGTTTGCTTCATAAGAGTCGATTGGAAATTTCAGCTGCCTTCCAGCAGTCAGGCGAACAACAATGTCGTTCAGAGCCTGCGACTTATCAAGAAGATGTAAGAATACCTGATATGTCGCATCCATGTCGATGCCACCTACTGCACTCCACTGCGCGATCAGTATAGCTGCTCGCCGACGCAAAATGCTAAAGCCAACCTCATGAGATTGCAATTCAGGTAATAAAGTTGATCTCATGAAACTATTGAAGTCCAATTTGCCAATCAGGATTGGTGCTGAAAGACCGACGGCACTGTAAATCGAGTCTTTAAGAAGGATGTCCTTGTTCCTTAGATCTGTGAGAAGTGAGCATTTGCGACGTCTTGATCTATATATACCTTCCTTACCTGCCACATTTGAGAAGGCGTCCAACAGTGGGTCAGTCAATAGTTGTTTGTGGTTGAGCACGAGATCGAGAAAAAGTTTTTCGGAACAGAGCCGCACTGAGTATTTCCAAGCATCATTGCCACCTTCCTCCTGTCTTTCCCATTCGACGGGATCTGCTGTCCACCTTCGAAGGTCTGTATCCCGGAAAACAAAAAACTTTGTCACTATGATCTCCATCATTTGACGAACAAGATCGTCTGAGAGTATCGTATCCTTCATTGCTTGCTTTGACATAGACTTATCTTGCTTGTCTTCCGATGTCTGGTATTTCAATGTGGGAACAGGCTGGTACACCATCTTGACGCAACCCCGAAGCAATAAAAGCCCTTTCAAACTAAGGCTCTCTTGAAAAGAATGTTCATCAAATTCTCCTTCTTGGTAAGAAGGGCCACCGGCAGCAATTAAATCAAGAGAGTGTACTCCGAAAGAGCTTCCGAATTGCTTCAAAACATCCCAATGAGACTTTGCAATAGCAACTGCTTTCGGAAGCTGTGGAAATGAAGATGGATGATCTTCAATCATGGAGACATGGAGTTTGGATAGCTGTATGATCATCTTCTGGACGATCACACGTGCCTCGATTGAAAGGTCTCTCCCGCGATGAAAATTAAATTTGACTAGTTGCTCGAAATGTTGGCTCAACAAATCCCAAACTTCGTGGACACGTTGATCTCTGACTGGATGCTCAAAAGCTCCGACCAGGACTCTCCTGAGAATGCGAAGGCACAAGAGATTACATTTCATGTGTTGGATTGTTATTTCTGTATCGAGGGCACTGTCAACGACAGCTTCCTGCTGCCATGAAGTGAAGACTTTCAGGTAAGTTCTGCTGACGGTGTCAAGAACTGCCGGACCTTCCGCGTGGAAAGATCTGCGCGTTCTCATTAATCTTGCCGTGGAAAGCTCCTTTATCAAAGTCAGCAACAAGAGTAATGATGCGGATAACTTCGCCAGCGATGCTTCTTGAGAAATAAATCCTTCTGTGGTTCTCAGTATATCCTGTACGGCTTCTGGCCAGTCATGAGGATAATCAATTCGGGCTATTTTAGCCACGAAAAGTGCATTTTGAAGTGCGAGACGATGATCGGGCTCACTGATACCTATCCCGATGCATCTTGATCTCACAACCTTTTTTTCCTCAGGACTGAGAGCGTTTAGTGCCGTTTTCCTCCAAAATCGATCAATACCATTTTTCATCTGTATAGCAGCAAGCCATCTTGCTTCGAAGGGGAGGTTTTGGTCACTGATGCAGTCTTGCAAAAGTTTGTAGAATCCAGATTGACTTTGCCAGTAATGCAACTGCCTTGTAGCAGATTGCACTGTTTCAATGTTGGTAGCTATCGCATGTCCGAGAACGGTGTGAAGAGCTGGTAATGTTAAAATATCCCCCTCCATTGGAAATTATTTCTGAGGTCGGGTTTTTTGGTGGGACAATCTTGAGACATACAGATTGCTCTCTGAGAAAGTCGATTTAAAATTGCAATTCATTGCAAATTCTTAAACATTGCCTCCAGCGACAAAGGTAGTTTTTAATTGTGCTATGGCATCGCAAGCAGTCAGATAAGTGGCGTATAGGCTGTTGAGGCTGTTGCTGTCCGAGGCCTGGGACACATGAAGTTTGACGAAGGATGACAGAGACTTGTTAGTCATCAACAGCCGTCATATTCGCGATTTCAAGTGACAAGGGTTTTGACTGAATTGGCGTTTGGAAATACCGAGTCCTGGCGCTGGCTATCCAAAGAAAGTGTCTTTCTCGTGGATGTTCAAGGTCTGTGGGGCAAATTTCCCCTATTTACAACAGTGTCGTCAGTGATGTAACAGTTAATTGATTGTCTATCAGTGATCAAATAGTCCAAAAAGAGTGGAACTAGATGAGGAGAATGAATTCAAAACTTGTGCGTGTTTCGTGGTACATCCAGCAATGCATCGGCTTGAGAGACAAGGGACAGAATGAGAACTTACTTATAGAATACGCTAGCTGCAATACAGTCACATCAGGCCAGAACTGCTCTCTGCTCTACTCACATGTTAGTAGACAAGTATTGAGCTAGTTCGTGGCCAGCCAGGCAAAGATCCATCCCAATCCAAATAGACTGACAATTGCATAGGCCGGATTGATGTAGGAGGTGGTAATACTGTGTATGTTCTGGAAGCGCACGTTTTCACATGCTGTTAGTATTAGGCACAACTTCGAAACACATTCAAGCGATACGGACGTGGTGCTATAGATTGTTGTGTGCGGTTATCTTTAGAGCTTCTACCCTACTACAGACTTTGTTTTGAAAGATAATTATACTGTTACTCTACTGTGATAACTGATGTTAAAGTGCGTGATGGCCATCTGCTGTGATTTCGGTTCTGCGGTTTGACTGCTCTTAGATTCCCTCAAAATCGCGTATGCTCAATGCTAGATGCCTTCAAGCAACTGTGCAGATGATCATCAATGTGTTGGTTGAAATCACGTAGACTAGCATGTTTGGAAAACGCCTCTTTCTTTCCAAGATCAGCAATCTCAATATCTGTTTACTGGTCTGGAATAGGAGTAACAAAAAACAATCTGGTGCCTGTATCTTACAGTATGCATTGAGCAATGCGTAGCAATCAGTGAGCCGCCTCTCAGTCTCCTAAGTCTAAGCCGTTAGTAGGAGTTGGCGGCAGAAGGTCGTTTGTCAGGAATCGCTTCATCTCACTCAGGCTTGGGCGTCGTGCCCACTTCTCTGATAATATCTATTTGGAAGATTGCTGAATCAAGATTGTATGAGCCCTGTGTTCAAGATGGTCCCCATAGCATGAAATAGGGTCAGAGGCTCGGACTACCCTTTTCGGTATACAGGTGTCATTATGATTACACACAATAAGCCTGTGATCTCTCAAATGCAACTGATCAGGTGGAGACGCTTGATCCAACCGATTTTATCTGAAGACAGTGACCGGCTACGCATCGCGTTACACCTTGATTCAAGATTATAATGTTTATACGAGTCTGCTTATTCCGAGTATCACTACCTATTGCGTAACTTATGCAGAAATGAAACGTTGTGATTGCAATAAAGAGATCCGAGACCTGTATAGGTTTAGCATTTCTTGTAAAGCTAATTTCAATTTCAACCGTCAATCAACTAAAGCCTGTGAAAGTGGCACTCAAGACATAGTCGGCGAAAAAAAGGTGAGCTCAAGCAGAATCTGCCGCTTGCGCCACCCATGCCGGGCCATCAATGTTGGACTACGCTGAGATGGCTGAAATGGTCATAATATTGTAGCAAAAACACGCCGTATCACCAAATGCAGGTTTCAGATCCATAAAAGACGTGTCATTTGACTTACATACCGATCAAACAACGAAGGAGTTCGCCGAATTATCGAATTTTCAATACTACATAGCTTGCTCGAAAAGCCAAGCAGAAAAAGCTTGTACGACAAGACGTGTCGAGTAATCGAACGTCAGCATCATTTCCCAATCAATGTATAGTTCAGTTTAATAACCAAAGCAGTATCTCTTATATCGAGAGGCTGCGAACAGAAAGCGAGGGTTGTTACTATCGAGCGAACGCTCAAATATTAGTCGGAACTTCAACAGACGAGGTTCGAGCTTTATGTATCTTTGAAATCTTTAGACACACACATGTGGAAGAATATCAAATATCTATAGTCCTCGTCCGATAAGGCTCGGCGAGCCTGCCTTTTATTGTGAGTCCCTCTTGAATTTGTCGAGATTTGAGCGGGGTGGAACCGAGAAAGATAGCGCCAAGCTGCGGCCAGATAGCGAGCGATTCTGCTTGACATGCACGCAGGCTGTCCTCCATGAAAGTCTGGCAATATTTGTTGATATGAGGCAACGGGTTTGCGGTACCCAGACTACCCGAGCGGCCATCTGTGATATAGCGACAAAGACGGAACCAAAACAGGCTAATTGACCATTTTGGTCGATAAGACTATGGCTTGTAGAGTGATTGAACAGTGCCGCATGTTCATCACTCTGCATTGCTATGCTGTTCGCTTTTTGATGTCAGACGACCTCAAGCAGAGGATAAGATTGCTAGCAGCTGATTTCTGTAGGCCGGCTGTTTGGTAATAGGTGTTGTCTGTTAAAGTTCGAAGTTTTTATAAAAACATCCACACTGCGAAGTCGTTGGCTGGGCAGCAAGACCCGTTGTGATATTAGGTCCTGCATTGCCATTGATTCTCTCATAACAAACAGGTGTTCCAGGACCGCCGTTGATTGTCTGATTTACCTGGACTGCATATGGCCAGTTCTGCCATGCTGCCGAGTCAGAAGGGACGCCGATTGCCCGCTGACTGTCAGTCTGGTTCATTCTAGTATATAAAAAAGCAGACAGCACTGTTCCGTTATAGTAACATTCTGCTTGGGAGTTATCGTCCGTGATCGAGGTTGAAGGTATAACCACTTTGTCGAGCATTGTCGAGAAGGCATACCGCTCCAGTGCAGATCCTCTGTCGACAAGGTTTAACGTGATATTGGCAAATGTAATTGCGAAAGGATTGTCAGATGACGAAATCTTGTAGTTACCGCCATCTTCGGCGATGATCCAATTAAAGCTTATAGCAGAGCCTGTCCGTGACGTGTTGAATGTGTTGTAGGGATAACAGCGGAATGTTGACGGATTCTGAGTACAGGATGTTTGGGCATCATCGAGGTAGGCTCCAATTGCATACCGCCCGATTGGAAATGAGCCATTGCTAGCAGATGGACTTGAAGAGCTGCTCCCAGAGCCCTGATCAATAGGAGAGCTCTTTGGTTTGGGAAGTCCTACCCCGAGTCCCACACCAAGCCCGACACCCAGGACAATCAGCGTTGTTATGATGATTACCAGCAAACGCTTCCAGCCACCACGCCGCGATATTGCAGGTTTGTCGCGCAGTTCTGCCAATGCGTCTCTTTTCTGACCAAAATCGTCGAAGGTGCTATACTCTGGAGGTTTTAGGTCGGAGCTTGCACGCGGTGGCGCGTCTTTCCACCGTCTAGCAAATGGCCGATGAGTAGAGCGAGGTGGGACGGCTGGCACTGGCCTTGAGCCTGGGACATGCGCATCTCCATCCTCAGAAATGATGCTTAAACGCTGATCTTCAAGTGCGCGTACTGATCGTGGCGAGTGAGATGAGAGTGGCATGTCGAGCTGGCGCAAGTCTGGCGTTTCGACGGCTCCTCACAAGACCAAATCCGTGCAAGGTCTGCGGAGAGGATCAGGGAAAACACTGTATTGATCGCCGAATCTGTCGCACCTCCCATGCCGAGAAGCGGCCCAAATTTCGGATCGTGGATAACCAAACTTGTTGCGAACGTTTTGTTAGCTTCCCATTGTTAAGTAGGTATGTAGAGAAGGAATCAATGCTGTTGGATGAAATGCTCACCACGATAGCACAATTGGGGGCAGGTTACGGTGATGGAAAGCACAAGCTAGCATACTAGTAGCTGGTCAGTAACAGTAATTCTAGGCCCGGAAGCTAGCCGCGGCTTACAAGTACCTAGGTACTTAGGTGGAGACGGGGTGTCTCCTTCGTTGGTCTAATACCTTCGCGCAGCAACGTACACGATCTCAACTGGTCACTGACGTATGTCATTACTTGATTGAACGCCTCTCTGTGGGTCACTTAGCCCACATCTGCTTGCCTATTTTGAGCATCAACATCAACACGGAGGGGACTTGGCCTTCCTGTTGCCAAAGCCTGAAATGTTGAAAAGGATTATCAGAAAAACTTTTGGTCGCACGAGCAATTGTTGTCAGATGGATAGTCCTATAAGCTTGGAATATATAGATTGCATCATCTCTTGCTTTCGCAAGGCCGCATTGTGTATACGGTCATTTGTAGTGATTGAGAATCACGTCTGAGAAGACCAGGCAAGTGCTTTTTCGCCAATCTTTTGAAAGTTGACAAGCGCGCTGAGGAGAAGCGACACGAAATTATTGGAGATACGTGGGAGATAGCAGTTCCTCGACTCCATCTGCATCTGATGCAACCAGCACCGTGCGAGAAAGCTCTCCTTCGATTTCAGCCCTTCTCTGCAGTAATCCTGGGACTGCTGCGAGCTGGGCGGTCAGATTCTCTATCTCCCGATTGACATTTCCTTTCTCTTCGGTTGTTCCAATCTGTTCAAAGCTCCAATCCATCCCATCATCGCCAAGCCCGAGGTTCAGCACCATCGTGTGGTATTTCTTTAAAGACGCGCGAGTCGACAGCGTTATCAAAGTGATGCCTCGCTCCTTCGCACGCTCGTAGAGAAGCCCCTCAACGTCAGACGATACTGCAGATGTGCCTTCGTCCACGAACGCGAACCTTGGCTCGTGGTAGAATAGACGCGCAAAAGCTATTCTCTGCTTCTCTCCGCCAGAGAGTACGTTCTTCCAGTCTTTGCGAACATCCCAACCCCCTTCACGTTCAATTAGGTAACCAAGGTGAACATCCTCCAATATAAGCTTCAGTTCTCTCTCTCTGCGGCCTGCATCCTTCATGTCAATCTCGCCGTGGGGGTAGATCACTTGGTCGCGTAACGTTCCGACGCTCAAGTAGGGCCGTTGTGGGAGGAACATGATGCCGTCCATGCCATTGTTGCGAGGCCTGCTTATCAACCCTCGATAAACAGGCCAAAGCCCCGCCAGTATACGAGCTATAGCGGACTTGCCAACGCCGTTCGCGCCTGCCACTAACATCTGATCCCCAGGTTGAACGGTGAACTTCAGTGCATCAAGAAGTTCATCGCCACCGTTCGGGAAAATCGCTGGCGCAACCAGAGGAACGTCCTCCATCCTGACACCATCATAACCTTTCTGGACTGTACCGGCTACATCAGACAAGGAATACATATCCGGGTATGTACCTCTAGCAGGGACATAAGCAGATGCATGGACTCGGTGAAGCGAAGATATAAGTGTGAAGATCCTCGACGTGTATCCCGCAAGCTCACCAAGATCTTTGATGCTATACATCATTCGTCCGCCTGCATCGGCAAGTGATAGCATGAGGCGTTTGTTCGTTATGAAGTCCTTCATTCTGCGGTCGCGGCTCGAGCCCTCCATTGTGTCTGCAGAGGCAGCTGATGACAACTCAAGCAACCCACCCAGTCCTCCCCAAGCTGGAAGAAAGATCGGTAGGGAGGACACCGTGTAACCGAAGGCAGACCAAGTATATTTGAGCACAAAATCTTCTAGCATGTTGTACCGAATTTTTAAGCGGTAAATGCCTTCAAGCCATGACTTCAACTCCTTGAAGCTTCTGTCCAAGAAAACGCGCTCGATGTCGGCACCATTATAGAAACAAACCTCCTCAGCATTAGTTATCAGTCGTGAGTGGAGACTTCGGAAGTCGCCTTCGCATTTGCCTTCTACAGCTTTCAGCTTGCCGAAGGGGGGAGAAAGTCTTCTTAACACTGTCGCCGTTGTGAAATACATGCCTAAGAGCGCCGACAGGGCAAGGGGACCCAGTGACTTATAAAGTTGGTAGTTGAAGATGCATAAATCGACGAATGGTTTACCAAGCGAAGAATAGAGAGATGCAGCAGCATCGCAAAAGAGAGTTAGGTCGTGAGTAATGAACTGATCAGCGCTGAGACCTACACCACCATCGAGATTGCCGAGTTTGTAATAAGCAAGCCTATCATTGAGATAAAGGTCGTGGATGTATCGCGTCAGCCTGGTCCGGAAGGCAATTGACAATTTGCTCTGTAGGAATTTGATCGCTGCGTTCGTGTATGAGGCGAAGCTTCCAATCCCCAACCACTTGACTATACCCCAGAGAAATGCTCTCCCATTGCCCGAAACCAAGTCTCGTACAATCACGCCGTCCAAGCGAGCGACAACTAATGAGAGGTATGTGCGCAGAACAAGGAACATGCTTTGGCTCGCTAGAAGGCCCAACTCTTTGCTTCCCCATCTCGGAATCATTATGTTCATCAAACTGAGGAATTGGTGAAGGAATGCTAGGTTGAGACCAGGTTTGACATTTGAAGGCGGGAGTCCAGACGAGAGTCCCTCACTTACACCAGCTGCTTTTGGGGGACTAAGAAACAGGCGTCGATGAGCCTCAAAGGTTGTCTTTCTAGTCGGATAAATGGTCACTTTGGCAGTGCCATCTTTGTAGGGTACATAAATCGTACGTGATCCATCTTTTCCGCGAAGACCAGAATTTCGTCGAAGTAATCTGCGACCGGTGAACCGATCTTCTGTGTAATTTTTGATGATCTGTGCTGTAGCATAGCCACCCGATACAATTGACAGCAATAGGATAATAGTTGCCGAGATCTGCGTTGCTTGAGATGCTCTCTTGAACCGTGAATGACTTTGTCTGGTCCAAGCCAAGACCAATGCCAGTGAAAGACCAGATGGCTTGGATGACTGTTTGGTTGCCATATCAGCTGTCCTGAAAATCTCGACAAAAAATCAGGAACAGCAGAGGCGGAGGGATCACATCACATTAATGCGTGTCTTGAGGGGAGCATTCTGTCGATGAAAATATATTAGCATCCAATAGGTGTGAGTAAAGTTATTGGATGTGCCTAGGATTGCCCAAAAGACGCCCGGTATGCTGCGGTTACTTAGAATCATCACATGCTTGCGTTGCAAGCGCGCAATCCGGACCGTCATAGCTGTGCGAGAGGGACCACCGCCGGGAATTGACAGCGGGAATAGCACGGCAGACCCACGTGACCATCCTTGCGAGCGGTAGTGATACGAAATAATAATTCGAGACGTACATATCTACCTACCTAGGTACCTGGTAGGTGGGTGTGCATGCAGGTGCTCAGGCAGGTAGCCATCCTCAAATCACTGGTGATATAGTGCTGCACGGAGTCGGGACGTCAAGCCAGTAACGTCACCAAGTCAAAAATATCACAGGAAATGCTACTGCAATATCTTTGCAGTATAACAGCCGAGAAACGAGAACCGTCAGCACAACATTCCGGCGAAATCAGTTCCAATATACTTCGAGCTACAGCACCTTGATGTTAGGTTGTACCGTTGTCACAACCAAACAACCACAAGCTCGCTCGCTACAGCAAAATCCGTGCGCCAATTGTCAATCAATCTTCATTCGGTATTCCTCAAAGCTGAGCGAAACGATACATCTGATATCATTGTCAGATCTCATGTGATAGCTTTCGCTTGTTTTTATATGGTCTAGAACCGTAGTAACTTTCAACAATTTGATCTTGCGACCCTCTTGGCAACGCTTGCGCTCTGTGAAGCTCTATGCACTGTTAAACAGTGACCTTGTACGAATTTCATACGAAAGCAGGATCGCATGATGTCGAATCAATATTTGAACAGCTTTGCAGAATAGTGATTGTCTTCTATTATCAAGCAGTCTTTCCCTATCGCAAACACTGCCGCAAAGTCATCCCACACTACCATTCAAGGATGCCAGGACTCAGCAACAAAGGTAAAGGTGCGAAGGGTGGCAATGCTCGTCCCGCCCGCAGCCGCAATTCGACACCAGGATCAGTCACCAGTCTCCCTTTATCGGCCTCATCAGGAGGCAACACTGCTCTTCTCGACTTGCAAATATCGCTGCTAGCGATACCAAGCAACGTTCTGTACGAAGATCTCCTCGACCGGCACGGGGGCGCTGGTGGAATACCTGATTCCAGGCACCTCAAAGCACTGGTCGGTGACTTGAAAACTTTGAGTTCTCTCGCTGGTGACCGCGAAGAGACCTGTGACAGGGCTGTCAGAAATCTGAGTTCCAAACGCCGCGAAAGGCAATCTTTCGACAAAGACACAGAGGCTCTCAATCGAGACGCGGAGGAAAAGGCACGTTTGAAGAGAGCAGCTGAAGGGGACGAGGCTAAGGAGAATCGCTCTAAACGTCGCAAAGATCAAAAAACTTCGAGAGAAGACCGTCCATTAGCCGTAGGCGCGCACGGACTGGCGAGGCAAGATGGAGATTCGAGACAGCGATTTTCGCCTGCAGCTAGAGCCAAACCTGATTCAGGTAGTTCATCACCTTTATCGCCAGCTTCCCAACTCCAATCGCCAGAAGCTGGACAAACGGTTCATGGCGCTGGTCCTGGAGCTGGTCTTGGAAATAAAGATGTAGGTGAAGCTGCAATTGAAGCCGGGGTGGAAGCAGGGACAGGGATAGACACAACAGGGTCTACAATAGCTCGGCGGAGCTCATCGTCATCCAGCAGCTCAGATGATTCACGCCAGCCTACGCGAGCCATGAGCTACACTCAATACCAAACATTTGGCGTCAATCCTTTGACCTTCGACGATCCCACAATTTATCATATTCGAGACGTTACTGATACCATGACTGATGAGGAAAGAGGGGACATATACTGCGTTGCAATATTCCCAAGAAGTGACCTCAAGGAACTCACAGCTGGGACTCCGCCAGACAAAGACTTCAGTAATGCAAAACCCAGCAATCAAGTTGCTGCAACCACGTTTTCGACATACCTCGAACCTTACATGCGACCTTTTGGAGACGAGGACATTTCATTCTTGAGGGAGAGGGGAGATAGAACTAATATCTTCACCGTCAATGCTCGAGGACCGAAACATTTTCGTGCAATTTGGGCCGAAGAAGACGGACAGCCCTCTGTTGATCGAGAGAATGATCGGTCCTCGTCAAACCAGCCACGTGGATCCCTAGAAGCCATGAACGATGAAATCGCACAAACGGATCAAATATCTCTTGGTCCTCTGACTGAGAGGGTTCTGTCATTAATGAAGTCGGAGCGGCGGCCTGCCGTGGATGACAAAAATGAAGAAACTGGCCCGTCAGATTTATCTGGAGTTGAGGTTTCAGAGAATGCGGCAGGCCCCGCTGATGAATCTGATACGCCCGCTTCCTATTTCCTTGAATCGAGCAGGGTGGAATGGAAGACGCCCTCAGCTAGAGTCGATTATGCCACCATGGACGACAGGCTCAAGCAGGAATTAAGATACATTGGGTTCCTCGGACAAGATGACGAAGCATCGTTCGACAGTCACTGGGACGATGAGATTGCTGAGCGAATTCGAATCTTACAAACTGAATTGCGACGCATTTCAATCGAAAATGGTGCGCGGAAAGCTCTTCTTCTTGATAAGGTGAAGGAGCATATGGCGCATCAGGAATATCAGACGATACAAGATGACCTTGACCAGCAAATTGTGCAAGCATTTTTGAAAAGAAATAGAACGATGAACAAGCCTAGCAAAAATAAGAAAAGGCCCGGCGGGGGTGCCATTCCAACAGCTAATACTGGTCCAGGAATCGGCAAGCCGGGAATTGGTGATGTGGCCAGAACATTGATCGATCGCAGACGGCGTTGGATGGATACTTTGCAGGGAATTTTTGACGAGGACTTCACCAAGGCCAAATCCACCGACGACTCCCTCTTCTCCCCTGAGTTGTTAAAAGATAGGAAAAAGGTGGAGGAGGAGAGTTGGGATGAAGAAACCGATCTCGGGGGTTAATGACTTACCAAACAGGATGTCGCATCATTCTTTTCTGTCACACTTAATCGGATGGTAGCTCAAATAAAATGTCTCAAAGAACATTATATAATCCAAGCTGGAATCTCCAAGCTTACTAGGCCTGCGATAAGTTGAGCTCGATCTGTCCACAAGATATCTCCTAAGCCTGCGAGCTTTACTCTTGCGTCAAATGACTGTACATTTGATCTACCGGACAAGGAATGATCCGAGATCTGGTACTAAGAGTTCAAACGGTGTCATTAGCCATGCTTTACCATTGCGAAGACGAGGCAGTCTGCAAACCCTGTTCTTGTAATAGTCAGGATCATCCGGCTTGATGTTCGTTCTTTCGCCTTCCTTCCGCAGATGATGCGCACCTCACCGTTGAGGAAATTTGACAAATTGTTTGCCAAATTAAATTTGTAGATGCTAGATCTAGTTCCAAGTCGCAACAGACAGATTAGCCTTGAGCTAGTATTCATCAAGAATACGTCGCGTGTATTTGATGAACTGATACTCAAAATAGAAAGGGGGTCATTATCAATCTCAGGCGCAAATTCTCCTTATCTGCTAGACAGACCTGAAGACTGCTCGAAACTAACTCTTTTGCACGGCTATTATATAGGACAATTTCAGTCCGAAAGAGCATCCTCATTTCTCCACCGAAGTAATACTGTGCCAATCTCGTCCACTCCAGACTCTTTTGACCTTATTCTTCTGGTCACGTGATCAGTCAAGTTCGCAATTTGAAAATGGCATTCTCTACCTCCTCCCCTTCGAGCTCACATGGTGCCGCCTGAAGAAATATGGATCACAAATACACCCTGAGTCGGCTGTTTCGTGCTGTTGACTTGTGCTAGGTTTTGAGATTCACAGCTTACACTAGCAGTGGCAAACATCACTCATGCTGACACAAGATTTGCTTGACAACCCTTTGAAGAGGTCATGCTTCAACGCGGTCACACACCAGTACCAGGGAAGGCATTGCCCTTGCTAACCACAACTACACCTCTTTCCCTTGCAACATAGCCCTTCATTAGGTTCTGTCCCACAATGTCAATTTCAGTCATTCCCCAATATTGTCCTAACGTGCTTGGAAGTAGTCAGGAGCGAAATACGACTTACTTTGTAGATTAGATTCGCCAGCAGGCACTCTACTTCCTCCTGTTCGACTAAGCTGGTCGGATCTCCAGTGCTGTGTTTCACTGCCAGTGAAAACTCACTCAGCTGTATCCTTGATCTACGTATAGTCTCCTTGACGCCATTTTTGGATATAGTATCTTCAAAACCCCCAGCAAGATAAACGTTCCGGAAAAGATTGCGTATGCAGAGGTCTCTGCTACGTTCGAGAGTCAGGAAAATGCGGTATCTGACAAAATGATCGACGGAATCTTGCAAGGCACAGTCAAATGCACGAAAATTGCCGTTACGAATAGCCTGACAAATAGGCTTGAAAAGTTTCTGAAGTCGCGGATGTCTGTCGAGAAGTTCCGCTGCTGGAATCTCTCGCGATGTCATCAACCGACAAGGAATTAGGTAGATCAAAATCAACTCGCGATTCTTCGTTGATGAAGCATGACAAAGCCGGAATGCATGTTCAAGATTTTCTTCAGCCTTTGTGTAATCCTCTTCCAGGAAGAACATCAAGCCAATGTAGTATTTGAATGTGCACACATGTGCCTTAGGAAATGCCTCGATAGGGGGCATGTCCACATGAGACGCCTGTAAAGCTCGCCAGGGGTTCTTGCATAAAGAGACAGACTTCAACTACTAGCAATTAACAATGTCTTCATTCAACTGTTGTTTTGGAAAGTCACATGGCCGAGGACCTGCACAATGAGATGGCACGAGCAGAAAAGTGGGAATTTGCTGAGAAGGCACTCAGCTGAAGAGTGAAGACCAAAGATCACAACTTACTTTGAAGTATGTTTTGAACAGAAGATTCGTGATGTAATACAGGCCCCATTTCCTTGAGTCAGCGAGTGGTGCCCTATCCGATATGCAGAGCGTGAACATGCGATTCAGAATACGAGCTGCGTCCTCCAGTGTTTCATTACTCGGAATAGTAGCAGCTATGTCATCACTTTCTGATGCTGTGATCGACGTTTGCTTTCTCTTTGAAAGCATGTCTGAGTCAGACTCCAGTGCGAGTATTCGAAGCCAACGACCGACTACATACAAGCAGGGAAGAGTCCAAGAGTCGAAGTCTCCATTGGTATAACCTTTGATGAGGATGTTTGCGAGACTCTTCCAGCTATCATACCGCCTTCGTTGATCACCTGCCATCGAAGTTTCGACATAGACGGTAGAAAGGAATGACCAGAGCGCCGTATACAAATCGACCCATGTCGTCAGCTCATTCTGTCTTATGTGGAGGACTCCAGAATTCAAAGCCTTGAAAGTCCGACGCAGAGAGCTCTGAATGTTTGTTGAATCGGCAGACTGGAAAAATGCTTCAACGAGCGCTCGATTTGGATTGGCAGAGGGAGGAAGTAAAGTATCGGCTAGGCGAGAGCCAGAGCCAGCATGGAAAGCTGCTCGAAACTCCGAATCTATTAGCTCCATTTTCGTTCGGCTGGAGTGATCTAGCAGCACGATGATTGGGGCGAGAGCTGATATCTGAAAGAACTATCAGGTAGTTTCTTCATGTCATGACACCCAGTTTTCAGCAGATCCCTTGACTCATTGAAAGCTAAATTCAGTGACACTCCAAAGGTTAGATAATAAAGCGCAATAAAAAACAAAAAAACCGCGAGAGAAGATGACTAGATCCTCAAGAACGATGAGAACACAGCCAAAACACCAAACAATCAAAGCGTGACCTAATGAGATCCCGTTAAGCAGTTCATTGCATGGAATGCAAATGCTATCGAGATGGCTAGGAGGTGCAGAAGGTGCTTGAGGTGTGACCTACCTACCTGGATACTACAGTACCTACTACCAGCCTAGGTAGATACCTCTAGATACCTAGAAGGTAGGTAGGTGTTTGGCTCGGAGTGGTGTGCCGCATACCACGTACAGTGGATGACTAAGCCAAAGTTCGTAATCTCAAGCCATCGAGCCAACTGACATACCTCCTTACTCTGCTGTCTATATTAGTAAATGTAAGTACAATATTCTTGTCACAACCCCAGATCTCTTCTCATGATGATGTATAATATTTACCGCGGCAACTGATACTTATTTCTATTTACATGATTGTATCAACGTAACAATTCCTGAGCTTTTCCGATCCAATTTTTCAAATTGTGTACAAATCCAAGAACAATACTAAGCCACTAAGAAATTGACAGATCGATGCTTGCACTACCTCGTGCTTCTGGACGGATCATCAAGCGCCAGACGTTCCCTTTGAAAAATCGATGTCTTATCTGTAACTTCGATGCCCCTCGATATTTCACGCCGTGCGCCGCGGTTGACCAATGCGTTGGATCGCATGCTCAGCAACAGCGGGTCGCAGTCTATCCGAGAATCAAACCATCTCCATTGGAACTTAAATGCTCCGAAATTGTCACAAAATTTCAGCACCTTAGACCAAATGAAAGCTCGAATGACCTCGTAGTAGTTCGGGGCAGGGTTCAGTCAGTCAGATCAGCCGGGTCAAAGCTTTTTTTCTTGGATATCAGGCAGGATCAGAACTGTTTGCAGATTCTATGTGATTTCCTCACACTAGAATCGAGCTGTGACTTGGCTATATTCAAGAAATCTCTCAAGCAGATACGAAGGGGAGACATCATCGAGGTAGAAGGGCTGGCAGCCCGAACCAAATCATCTCAATCGAACCCGGATGGAGAGCTATCCATAAAAGCTCGCAAGCTACCGACAGAACTTGCTACATGTGTTCAGACTTTGCCAGTCGCAATCGATGACGCCGAGACCAAGATGCGCAAGCGTCATGTCGAACTTCATCTGAACCAGAAGCTGAGAGATACTCTCATCTTTAGATCAATTCTAATACAGCACATTCGAGGTTTTTTACTTAAAGATGGCCAGATGGAGGTTCAGACACCAATATTGGCAGGCAGCGCAGGCGGCGCACTAGCAAGGTCTTTTAGAACCCGGGCAACTGAATTTCCTAATACAGATCTCCACTTGAGAATCGCTCCTGAACTTTGGTTGAAGAGGCTCGTCGTCAGCGGGTTTGATGGTGTCTTTGAGATTGGCTCATCTTTTCGAAACGAGGGATTAGACTCAACGCACAACCCGGAGTTCACAACATGCGAATTCTACCGAACTTACACTGACATCGACCGGCTGCTGAATCTGACTGAGGAGATGTTCTCTGAAATAGCGCTGAAAGCAATAGCTGCGCAGAAGGAACATCACTTATGCATCGAGATTCCATCAATCTGCTTCGATGGCCCTTACAAGCGTTTGGACTTCATAACGGAACTCGAGTCTTCTCTGCAGTGCCGATTACCAGATTTCCAGGAGGATGGCGCGCATAATGCGATAGCACAACTTCTCCAATCCAGGTCTATCCCGTTCCAGCAGTCACAGACACTTCCTCAACTGCTTGATCGACTAGCTGCTCATTATCTGGAGCCGCAATGTCAGCAGCCAACGTGGATTGTCAATCATCCCGAATGTATGTCGCCTTTAGCAAAATCATTCACACACCCAACAAATGGCCAAAGAGTCTCTGCAAGAGGCGAGCTATTTGTCGGAGGTCAAGAGCTCGTGAACACATACGAGGAAGAAAACTCGCCGTACGAACAGCGGCGTAAGTTTGAGAAGCAGTTGGAGTTTCGAGGAGGAGAGGAGAACATCAGTATTGACGAAAATTACCTTGAAGTACTCGAGTGGGCAATGCCACCGACTGGCGGATGGGGTGGCGGGATTGACAGACTTTGCATGCTCTTCACTGGCACGACGCGAATATCTGATGTTCAGCCGTTCGGGAGCCTTCGAAACGTCGTCAATTTGAGGAACTGCTAATACGAGCAAAAATTCTCACCTGGGTCGTTTCTATGGAAGATTCGACACAAGCGACATCCTCTAATCAAACTCGGTCTGCTTTAGGAGGGACATGTAATAACATAAGGAGGCTGTATGTGACTTGTAAATTACCGGCATTCGTGCAAAATTCTGCAAGGCCGCTGTTCAGCGGAGCAATGGTACAATTGTAGCTTGAGCAAGGCCTCCTCCAGCGTATCGTCGGGATGAATAGCAACTGCTATCGCTAAGACAATTTCATATCATAACCTTTGGTAATGAAGCCCTCAGATCAGGTCGCTATAGAAATCAGGCGAATCTTTTCGCTCTACATTCGTTTCAATGGTGTCTTGTTACTCATTGTTGAGTCGATTTACGTCGCACTTGTAAGATGTGCGCTCACAAGGGGCAACATGAGAACTGACTGCATCTGGTTATGAGTGCCGATTAGCACGCGCGAGCGATTGCACCAGGGTTTAACACAATTTGGCAGACGGTGCAACTATGGGCACTTCAAACGGTGTGAAATGCAGCAGTTCATCACTCTCTCCATTCAAGGATGTTCGCCGCACATGATACGAGAAAACTCCAACTTCTACAAAATCTGGTGTCAATCGCTTCCAGAGTTACAGTAAGTGTTCTCGTTCTCCATTAAAACATTTGCGCTGCGTGCAACTAGCTGACTCCCTGTTTGTTTCTTTTGAAATTGATGTGTAAGCAAAAAGCTATGAGCGTTTACCTCCTGCCCCCCCCCTCTCCCCCCTTCTCGGCAGGAAAACA
>JANIPN010408040.1:0-32779 GCA_027478595.1 Erythroxylum anguifugum
TGAGATTTTAAAGAACAAGCGAGCGACATGCGCGATGTCTAAGAAGACAGTGTTGACTTTTAATAATTCAGCTGCCTCGTTGACTGCACTACTTATTGGTACTACTTGCTTATCCCCTGCCGTGCTGTAAAACTGCTACACCTTAATTAGGTATAGTGCCCGCGCGCTGACTAAGGTATTATACCAATCAAATTTGCTAAAGATTAAATCTCGTTTTGCCGGCTTTGCAATAAATAGTAGATAGGCATGTATTTAACACTGACGGACTAACTTGGGGTGGATTATGTTGTCATCTACTCGAATTTGTGCCTAAGAGTCGCATACATTACCCTACTATCCTTTGCAGCTCTCACAACACCATCAGCGACCCACTTCTTGCGCTGGTCGTCCTGCATCAGTACTGGCACTTGAAACGCATTGGCCACCTCGATTGTATTCAATGTCACCTTTCTACCCAACTCCCAAAATTCCCAATAGGCAAACAAAACAGGAAATATGCAACAAAGTGTGGAAGCAATGGCACCACACATCGATCGAAACCTTGTAATGTAGTGTGGCTCAGGTTTATCTTACATAACGTTGGTAAGCACAGAATTTTAATCCCAAAATATATCATAGGCGTTAGACTCTGCGTCAAAAATGGCCCAAGTACCATTGAAGCCCGACCTATTATTGGTATCTTATGCTGTGGTGAATGCCAGTGTGTTCACACTGAGCACAAGTTCCCTCAGGGGGGTCATTTATACGTGAGGGACAATTGTATTCCGTATTGGTGGCATTGGTCCTGTACCATATGAACCCAGTAAATGACCCTTGGTTGTTGAGACTCCAATGACTGTAAGGAGCATTCGAGTTGATCGAATTGTAGGGGCTGACTGAAGCGTTCGTTGTGGACCAGAACTCGATGGTGCCGCTACTAGTATAGCGGTCACTCATGGCACAAAAGATGCCACCGTCTGCTGTGCATTTATTCTTGTCTGGCCGAGTCATTGTAACATTTTTGACCCCACTCCCAAAAGAGAACCCTTGAATGAGACTGGTCTGGTAATCGAAGTGTTTGAGGTCCATGAGCGTGCCACCTGTCTTATTCCGAAAGCTAAAACCAACATCGGTTTTCGAAGTACCACTTCCTCTGATATTGGTCGGAATGTTGGTATATTGGACATAGACTGGACAATTGATAATAGCTTGACGGAACTCGCAGGAATACCTTGTCACTGTTGCCTGACACCTCTGAGTCGAGTTCTTCATGTCTATGCTTAAGGGCATGTAGCTCGTGGTGTTCACACCTATCAAAGTGTAATTTTTCGCAGCAGCGAAACCCTTGTCGAATCCATAGTGCTATGGCGAGCCATCACACTGGCCAAGACAACCTGACGAAAGGCTGTTGATCTTTGTGACCGACTTGGGAAGCTTAATATTGTATTCAGGGCCAGCGGGAATTCTTTTGGAAATATCGTATCCTCCACGACCGTAGGTTTTATCGTCCCAAAGGGCGCCCTTTAAGAGAGGCTCGCTGGACTCAATTGACTCATAGACTAGAGCGTTAATGAATGTGTAAATTTTGCCGCCAATCCCTCATGGATGAGTTCTGGCCTGTCAATCTTAGAGGTGGTAAGCATTTTTATTTTCAACTATTTGAAGCGGAGAAGAAAAATGTATCAGCGACAGTAAGCTTCACAAGGATATAGTGCGAAACAACAACTACCCATTTTCGATGCCCAAAAACGTCGGTCTCAATTTCAACTAGCTCAAATTAGAAACTATTAAAAGGCCATTCAACGCCCATTATCTAGGATAAAAGCCAGCAGCCGCTTTCCCATTTGTAAACAGTCCGTAAACGGGTTAGGAGGTAAGTGTTGTTCTAGACCGTAGCCCTTGCGCAGCACCTGGCTTGCTAAGAGGCTTGCGCTGCTTGTAAAATACTGTCAGGTGATGGATAGCCTTCAAGATGACTGGCGTATCCCCTGCCCCGCTGGAAAGCTGCCTCAATTGTGCGCTTGAATTTATTGGCATAAATTTATTGCCAAGTAACGTGCCCCCTAAAGTCAACTGTAATAGTCACCTGAATTTTAAAATTTAGGTGGATTATTTAGGGAGGTGAGACCCCTAAAGCCCCTACTATCATTGCAATAATAAATTTAATTCTAAGCCTAATATTGGTGAGGCTGTTTTCCGGCAGGACGAGGGATAGTTGAAATTATATGTGGAAAATGGGTGCGACATGTGTCGTAGCCTACTAATAAACACGATCTACCTAGGTATTCAGTTCCCTCCTATATGGTGTAACATTATAAGGCGAAAGTTGGTAGTAAAAAAGGTCTAGACCTATTGTGGCTTTGTTTGTGGCTAGCTGAAGCCAAACCTTAACCATCCCGAGAGTGCGCGGGGCAGGCCGTGCTGGGGAATAGACTGGTACTCGTACCCCGCTTATCTACTGTTTCTTGTACTTACACCCAACCTAGGTTTATATGAGATTTGGATGAAGGATTTCACGTCACCGTGGCCCCATTAGAGCACTATGGGCCCATGATATTTAGGGCAGCCGCCCGCCGTTGTTCTTAAAGCATCCAGGTCGTTTTATCTTCTACAAAATAAAACCCCTATAACACCAATACCGACAGCGACCATGGAAGGGGTGGCCGAGCCAGCTCCAAAAAGGATTGTTTTGTGTTGCGATGGCACCTGGCAATCCTCCGTAAGCGGGAAGTACAGTCTACCATCTAACATTACACGTATTGCTAGGACCATTGCAAAAGCTGGTCGGGATGGCGATGGCAAAATCTGGCAGCAAGTAGTGTACTATGACTCTGGTGTGGGGTCTGGCAGCTTGTCAAAACTGGAGTCTAATCGTCAAGGAGCTACTGGCGATGGCCTCGTCGTCAACGTGCTCGAAGCCTACAACTTTGTGGTTAACAACTACTCGCCTGGCGACAAGATCTATTGCTTTGGTTTTTCACGCGGTGCTTTCACGGCTCGAGCCATTGCTGGCATGATCACAGATCTTGGTGTCATGAAGCCGGAGAACATGCGAACTTTTGCATCGTTGTTTGCCGCTTATCAGAAAAACACGAGCAAATATAATTTTCGAAAAACCAAAGAATACTTTGAATGGAAAGCGGGCAAAGCCCCTTTTGTCCCTGAAAGTCAGAAAGAGGCTCCTGAGATCAAGATTCCATGGTACGACATGGGCACGTGGGGCGATATGGAGTATGAAAATTCTCGATCGATTGAGCTCGTCGGTGTTTTCGATACTGTGGGAAGTCTCGGTCTCGCAGATACCTATATTCGCAGCCATGCATCAAGCCGGCAGGTCTTCGAATGGCTTAATGTCAAGTGGAATCCATGTGAGTTCCCCATCTTGAAGGCTTACATCCTGGTGTTCAGACTGACCGAGCTCAGATATCAAGCATGCCTTTCATGCTCTGTCGATAGACGACCGCCGACAACCTTTCCTACCAACACTGTACTACATTCCAAATGAAGGCGTCATCGCAGCCGAAAACAAGATATTGGCAAAGGACGAAGTGGATTGGCCGGAGCTTACTGAGCACCGTCAACGAATTGATGCAGAGCTTGAACAACAAAAGGCGGACCACAAGCCAGACCTGGTACAGGTCTGGTTCACAGGTGAGCAAACAAGCTAATGTTTAATGACAAGAGCTGACTTACTGCACAGGCGTCCATATCAACATAGGTGGAGGTACAGATGATGCAAAGACAGATTTTGAAGGCAAGTTCCATTGTTCCCCGGAACAGCGGAAAATTCTGTTTCGTCTCCATCTCTAGCTTCAAGCCTCCTCTGTTAAGCCTATATATTTTTGACACTTTGTAATAGGATTGGCAAATATCACTTTCGCATGGATGGTCGAACAATGTCGACCGTATCTCGCCTTTGATGAGTTCACAAACGCCACACTCGCCCGGTACCTACAACGCATGATCGAAGATGACGCCGAACAATCTTTGCGCAAAAAGGAAGCCCCAAGTACGAGCGTAATAGATAAAACTGTTGCCAACATCACCGAAGACCTAAGTGCGACAACGAAATGGCTTGGCTCGTTCTTTTCGTCCCCATCTGACAAGCAAGCAAAACCCAAAGAGAAGATGGTGCGGACATACTGCTTCACCCCCAGCGTGGTCCCACCCTACAAGCCCGAGCACTGGACCTTATTCCGCACTCAGGATAGCTACAGTCTGCTGTATCAGGCCATATCGAGCCCACAGGCTCGCACACCTGGTGCATGCGATGACAGGTCGACGGAAGCTCACATGCCCCTGCATCAACTCGGCCAGACCAATGAATGGATGCACCCGTCGGTTAAATGGCGAATAGACATGTCTAAAGTCCACAGCCAGAAGGAGTTTCAGTATAATCCCGAACCTATGGCAGTATTGGAATACACGCAGAAAGATGGAGTGTACGGGTGGGTGCACAAAAAGAACAGCGACGTGTGGATTCCGGAGTGGCCGATCTATGCGGCGCTTAACGACGAAGACCCAAGTAAAACTGACGAGAACGCGGAAATGGCACTAATTGATGAGTGCCTTGACAAAGACAAGGTGCGGCAGTTTCTTAGAGACCACGCTAAAGCCTGGAATAAGGTACGTACTACAGCGAAATAATAGATATATATGTATATGTGTATACATCCCTACTACGCTAGGCGTAAAATATAAAAAATTCATATTTTAAAAGGCCTTTAGACAGAAATTTATCTATTCAACATATTCGCTAAAGCTAGAGAATATTCAAACAATCATCAGCATTAACTCCGTTACTCCTTCGGCCCAAACTCCCGCGGCTTCGGCTGACCATAAATATCGCAAGGAGAGAACCTCCAAGCACCTGCATGTTTTCTCGCGAGGGTCCACTTGAGGATAAACGCCATGAACCCAGGAACGGGAGGGAAGTAATGCATCCCGTCTTCAAACGTCTTATCATGACAACTCATCATAAACGGATAAACCCTGTCTTTCGCCACACCCTGCGCCTTCTTCTCCAAATTCTTCCAAATAACCGCAAGCGGCTCTTGATCGTACTTCTCCAACTCTAAACACGTCCCGATCTCCTCGGTTAGATGCTGCGCTAGGGGCTCCTTGAACGAATCTAAAATAGCAATTAGATCCACGGATTTGTACGCCTCGGGCTTGGTCTCGTCGGCGAACTTCTGCAGCTCTTCGAGGCCCGCTTCGAAGGCCTTGTGCTGTGCCTTGTTGCGATCCATGAAGCCCGGCTGCTGGATCATGGCCTCGACTTCCGGGAAGAAGATGCTCTCCTCCGAGTTATGATGGTGGTGCGTGGCCGACAGCCAGCAGGCTATGAAGGCCAGGAAGTCTTTGACGTCTTGTGGAGAGGCGACGTATGGAGCGGAGAGGTAGATGCTGTTGAAGCCGCGCATCAGGCAGTTGTGCACCAGGGCCATTTCTGTACCGATTGTGACTGCTATGTTGGCATTCTGGGGGGTTTAGAAGAGGCACGGAGGGGATGAGAAGGGAGGAGCTAGACTCACAACGCCGCGGGTCAAGGCGGGAGTGGATACCAACTGCATGGGCGCGTCGGGGCCTACCGCCCAGCATGTCCCCTGTGATGCCATGACTAAAGCCTTGTAGACGTTACAGAGATAACAACTAAGTGTCTTTTGCTTATACTTATAATAAATTTGGCCATGAGCGGCGTGGTAGGTTCTCCTTCCCTCGGTAACGGCCTTCACTGAAAGGGTCGGACCAGTATCCAATAAGAATAGACCCATTTGCTGCTGCTGACGCCGAGCCGCAATAGCTGAACGCCAAAGGATTCTAGGTCGCGCTCCAAAGTGGAACGCAGTAAAAAATGGCTTAGCACTCTGACCTAAAAAGACTAAAAATCCGAGACCACAACCAGACTCTCGAGTTCCATAGCCCTAACCAGCAGACGCACGTAGACCCGATCTTGTTAAACTGTCCAATGAGTTTTAGTCTAGAAATGCTTGTAGAATGCACATTTGCATGCGCGTGTGTCTTCCACCACGGGGTAGACACGCATGTCAATTATCCAACACCTACAACCTTCTCCAACCACCCCCCACAAGTCAGCATTCGACCTCATCCCAAACTCCTCGTCCCATCAAAACTAAAGCCAGAAAACCAAATGTAACAAAATGACCACCCAATGCCTGACCCTAACCCTCCGCCTACCAACCGTCATCTTCCCGGGTGGGGAAGTAAGAGGTCATATGACATAATGTCCCAGATATTCGACGGTCTTTTCGAAGAGACCATAATTTATATCTTCAACCTTAGCGATGGTTAAGTCCAGGGACTTCAATGCTACATACTGGGTATCAAACCTTGTTCGGCCGGTATGCTTTACATGTGGGTAAGAATTAATCTTACAGCAAGGATCTATGCTTAACTTCCTCAATAGTCTGTTGGTAAGAATAACTAGAGGGTACCGCATCCAGTGTTTAAAATAATTTAATAAATAAAATAGCCAAACCAAAGAGCTAACCATATAACTCATGCTAAACTGTTTGCGTTTTATTGCTTATACAGATACCATACACACTCTGAACAATACACTATCATGTATTCACTACTGACCAGAAACTTCGAGAATCACATTCAGCACAGGTACGGGACATTGATGGACCGACGCTGAGGGGATCTTTCTGATGTGCGTAATCATATTTCCGTTGACCTAGGTATACCAATCAGGGCCCGCACCAGGTTAGGCCAGTATAGGTGGCCTTACAGCAGAGTTAGACTACTTGTGTGCTAGCATCTGCAGCCATCTCCAGCTGAGCGCGGTCCCATTGAAGATTTAATAAGCTATTGGTGCTGACGAAGACTCGCTAGGGGCGTAGGCAGGTGGCTAGTTGCAAGGGTCCTTTCGTACACCATCGATAGCTTGTTTTCAAATCAGGCTTTCCAAGGGCGAAGGAAGTCCCAAAGACCTACAGTCTCAAATGTTTTTCGATTCGACGCATGGGTACAGTGCAGCAAATGGTTTTATAAGCACAATTGTCCTATCGTGCTTCTGCTTACGGGTATATAACCTTGATCGGCTCTAATGTCCCCAGTCACTCCTTCCCCAAATCAGACCTACCTACTCCTATTCCCTTACAACATGTCGTATCTCGATGCTCCATTGTCCATCGCTGATCTAGTCAGCAATGCTCTCAAAGGCATTCGTGAGATTGGAGATGCAAACCTTTTGCTAGACCTTAGATTGGCTGTGCCGCTACTGGCTTTACTCTGTTTTGTGTCTGTGGTCAGACCAAATACTCAAAGAATCAAAGTCCCACTTGTCGGCTCGTACGCATGGTACGAACCAGCGGTGATTGCTAACTTCCGCTTCTTTCGGAATGGAAGAAGCATTCTCGAGGAAGGTTATGCAAAGGTTTCATACTAGTCATGATATTAGAATAAAGCTCACTCATCGTATATAGTTCAAAGACCACCCTTTCAAGATCATTCGATTTAAACAACAACTGCTCGTTCTTCCAGGCAAATATGTGAAAGAGCTTAGAAATCTTCCGATATCAGTCGCAAATCCAATAGCAGCGCAAATAGACAATTTGATGGGCCGTTATACGCACCTAGATCTGGTCACGCGCAGCAACTTACATTTTCGCACTCTTCAGGAAAAGTTAACACCTAACCTAGGCTCGGTCAACGCTCCGCTACAGGAAGAGATGAATTATGCTTTCGAGGTAGAACTTCCAACAGGGAAAGGTTCGTAAAGCGAAAATGATGCTTCTGAGATCGACTGACAGTCTATCAGACCAATTCGTTCCCATACAGCCATACTATGTTGTTCGCCAGCTCGTTGCAAGAACAAGCGCCAGGATATTTGTGGGATATCCTTTATGTCGTGAAGAGCAATGGCTTGAGGCATCTCAGAAGTTTACAGAAAATGGTAAATCTCAGAAGGAAGAGCTGCTATCAGGAGTACCGATAATTGACTCCCATAGTTTTCAAAAGTGTGATGGTGCTCAAACTTTTCCCAACTTGGATGCATTGGCCATTGTCTCTTGTCCTACCTGTATCCTGGAAAGCAACATTCTATTTGAAACAAGCACAACGAATTCTCAGTCCAGAAATAGCGAAAATCAAGCGATCTATTACAGCAGACAAAACTGTTAGAATCGAAGATCGAAACTTACTATCTTGGATGATAGAGGTAGCTGATGAGAATGAGCAGGATCCCTTAGACATCGCTCACCATGAACTGATCATATCACTTGCCTCGATCCATTCGACTCAAACAACTATGGTCCACGTGCTTTATGAGCTTGCTGATAGATCTGAGTATATCGGACCAATTCGCGAAGAAATTCTGCGCGTCATTAGTGAAGAAGGGCCATTGACACAGTGGAAGAAGAGCTCTTATTCAAAATTACACCTTCTAGATTCCTTCATGAAAGAGTCGCAAAGATTCAATCCCCTGGGTCTTCTGGCTTTCCACCGAGTTATGCGGCAGGACATGATACTTTCAGATGGCTATGAGCTCAAAGAGGGATACCATATATGCATGCTTGCTAAATCCATACAGAATGACCCGAACAACACCCCCAACCCAGATACTTTTGATGGCTATAGATATGCCAAGCTTCGAGCTGATTCGAATGAGGCGAATCTCCATCAATGGACAACAATGGAGCCATACTCATTGAACTTTGGCAACGGAAAATATGCATGTCCAGGGCGTTTTTTTGCAGCGATGGCCATTAAAAGCATGCTAATTCGGCTTATTATGGATTATGATTTCAGGTTTGACGAAGACAAAGGCCGTCCGGACAATCTGATGGTCCATGAATTCATTTTTCCGAACCCGGATGGTCAGTTACTTGTTAAGAGGCGGAATGAGGAAGTCCGACTCAAGATGTGAATGCTACCGATGTTTGAGGAAGTTGCCAAAGTTAGGCGATGGCTGGCAGTAACTGGGCAAAGTCCATTTGTAGCAATTTATTGGTGTTTGTCTTACTATAACTTTCGGTTGATTTCCAACATGATGGAGTAGTTTGATTAGAACGGTTTCATTTTCGCCTATACTATAGCTTAGTAGTAACGTGATCACCCCAATTAGATTGATGGCTAGTAGAACCACTCTAAATCTGTTGGCTTATATTGAATTTACTAGTCGATTATAGAATGCAAAGGCTTTACTTTTGGTGGCGCCTCATGTCCCTCACTGCCGAGGCTGCAGCCAGTCGTAGGCTTGTCGTGCAGTAGGCCTTGGAAGCCTTAGGTGGACCTACATGCCAATAAGAGATTCTTGCCTTTCGAATATTATGATAAATAACTACCGAGATAAATTGATTGCGAGATATGTTCGAGCTACCAAGAAGCGCCTACAAGGCTAAATATCTCGATATGGCAGTCTAAAATGAACAACAAAGAGATTACTAGCAATTGTAGTGGTCTCGAGGTCAGGATCAGGCTGCACATATGAGGACTTGATTATTTTCGTTAATCATTCAAGATTATATATAATTGTTGGCATTCATTGGTATATTCATTTGCAACTTCGCAGAAACAACCCTCGCTGACCGCTGTTTAGTATAGATATAGCTGATGCTCAGATGTACACTTGATCACTTGTAGCATTCGTCACCCTGGAGAACAAGCTTGGTGCTTTGCAAATCACGGGAGTTTCGCTTCCAGATCTCCCTTGGGTGTTTCCTCTGTCACCGCACTCTAGGACGTATACCAATCAGCCAGCTGGCCGGCCAGTTAGATAGCCAACCTAACCTCTTGCTCCATCACCCATTGGTATCTCCCCATATCACAGCCCAGAGGACAGCCTAATGTTTCAGGCCTTTCTATAACAAGATTGCCCAGGTAACGAATCTTTAAACTTATTGAAATTTCAACTGGTTTCTGCGATCATTTTCTAACTTAGTGCAGCGGTCTAAACCCGCCTTATGTTACTAGTAAATTTCGATTCAGCGGGACGCACAAAGTTCAGTCTCACGATTCAGGTTGTCTCGCAATATAAAGTTCTTCTCCGTTCAACACGGAAATACAGATATCTTTTGATGCCTTGATAGTAACTACTCTAGCGTATAAGCCCCTAGGGACCTGTGCATCTACACTCGCATCTTTGATTTTGCCCACCCGGTCCATAAATCACGCACTATGAACAATTAGCTATTTTGTTTTTTATTTATCAGGGGGGTTCCTCACGAAGCTTCCATTACAGTTCTTACCGCCCCTGCAACCGCCTATTTGGTTACAGCAAACTGAATTACAGTTGGTAGTGCACTGCTGCCGCTTATCCTGCCGTTATGTTATAAGAGTGCTCCAAGTTATATCAATGTTCGAAAGTACCAGCTGTAAGCCTTCGGGCAGGGCATCGGACGTAGATACGTATAAGGCGATTCCAAAGAACAGAAAAGCCAGCTTAAGGTTATGCATAATGATCGAGACTCGAGACTCCGTCTGGCTGTCAAATTAGAGGTATTACCCTGCCTTTTATGTCCGGCCAACAGACACGAAAACCAACCCAGGCATCCCCACTTTGCAGGCAAACCCCGCAAAAACCAAGCCATTTCATCCCATAGTTTATCCTAGTAAACGACCTATACCACAACAAGTTATGTAAGGTTACATCTTTCCTCAGTCCCAGCATCTAGGTACCAGTTTTTCTGGTATTTCAAAGTCTCATGATTTGTCAATCGCCTCTAAACCCCCGACAGCATGACCGGGGTCTCAAGCTTGAGCCTATCTAAACCCATGCAGATTTGGACCAATGCAAGTGGTTTCTTAGCGAAAAGGCGCCGCAGGCAGGACTTAGCTACCTGCGACAGGTGTATCAGTACCTACCCCGCACACTTTGAATAGCGAAAATGTGGGGCTTAGCAATTTTTTTTTTTTTGGATCAGAACGACGGCCAATTGTTTGCTTGGCTTTTGATCCCTGCTGTAGAAGGATATCAACGATATGGACTACTCTTTGCTTATCCAAGAGGAGCTATTAGTGGCAAAAATTAGAGTTGGAGTAGGTTCGAACGATGCCGATGTTCAGATCTTCGCCTGAAGGACGAGGTTTAGTAATTGCGGGTGTGAGGGCACACGGAGCCATTGGAGTAACTTGTCAAAGAACAAAATTTCGTAGCAGTGAGAGATGAAACTAACAGGAACAGAGGTATTCCGGCTTCTCCCCCTACTTCCCAAAAATCGCAGTTACTTATTATTTCCGGTCCCCGCCTCGACCATAGTAAGATCCCTTCGAACCCCAAATTTATCCACATTTTGAATCAGACTCATCCGCAATTTGAAACTGAACGCCATTTTCCCTGTACCCACTTCGAAGTTGCGTCCACCTAGGGTCATGTTCTAATCTATCTCGTCGAGGACTCCGAAGCTTAAATCGTTTGAGTTGAGGAAACTTGACCTTTATTACTTCGAGAAGTTCTTCCGCGTGCGTAAGAATTTCGAGCGAGCAATACTCAATTTCAAGGTCTTCTAACGATCTAGGTAATAGATCCGATAAGCGTCTTTGTTGAAATTCAACTGGAGGGTCTTCAACCGGAGGCTCATTAGCAAAGCTCTCGTTCTCATCCTCGCTAAGAAAATCGTCGTTCCACCTTTTCCAGATCAACGCAATTTGTGGGATTTGTAAAACTCGCAAAGTTTGCATTTCGCTCAGATCTATATGACCCTCAGTTAGTGGTCTGAACATGGTCTCTATTTTCAGGCTCTCTAGGGTATGGCGATGCATTTGGAGAGCCTTGCCGAGGCCTTTAAAGTCAACGTTATCATTGACGGTCTCGTCACCGTAATGACCATAACGCAACCGAAGTGACATTAGGTGTTCACAGTGCGTTACTAAGTAGTTTAAATCGGTATCTTCAATTTCAATCTCTGTAAAGTCGATATGTTGGATGCTCATGAGTTTGGAGCCTAGATAGGTTTCAAGTGGCTGATATATTCCGTCGTCTTGATATTCTTTTCCTTCCTCCTCAAATCCAAGAGCTTGGATAACCTTCAGGTTAGGAAGTGGAAGAAATTGCATCACATCACTCCAAAGTCCGGCGACCCACTCGAACGAGTGTAGATGTGGTAAGAATTGATACTTGTCCGATATATCTTCTCTACGCGACTCGAAGGCTTTATGCATACCATTGGGGTAAATTCCAAGCGAGATAGCCAAAGTTTTCACATTAGGTGCCAAATAGAGCAGCAGGATTATTTCCCTCCATAATGCTTCTTCTCTGTCAGACTCCGGCGATTCCCAAAATTGATAGCTGAAACGGGAAAGCTCGGCATCTTGCTCCTCTTTCCATGTTGTCCATAACCGATATCCGTGTGACGCTGGACAGTCCACAATCTCTTTTATTCGTATATGCTTAACTACACGAGCAAGGTCCGGACGATTGATCAGAACTCTTAGAAAACAACGAAGGGGCACTTCTTGACTGAAATTTGACATTTCAGGTATTCTAAAGAACGTTGGGGAGCTGAACCCTTCGAAGAGAATCGGTTGCGCTACAGTCCGAAACAACTTTGACACGAAGCATGAATTGTTAAGATCACCGTAGTGGAACTTATGATACCTGCCTGGTCTGCAAAGTTGTCGGAGGATGTTGTTCAAGATCTCAGCAGGAATGGTGTCCATATTGAGTACAGCACAGTGTACTGTAATTAGATGCAAAGCGGAAGGACTTGTCAGAATTTAGTATTTCGAGGTGTTGTGACACTCGATAAATTAAAACAATGACCAGTGATCAGGTCGAAGTGTATATTCAGGAAGGTGGGGTTAGATCTGCCACATTAAGTCCGCCTAGCCGAGGCCCAATAGCTGATCGTCGAGACAGACGATTTATCCCTTACCACTGCAGGCGATAGGAAGCCAACACTTAGTTGGACTTTGGAGTAGATGTGTTCCTCAAATTTTGAACTTGTACCTTCAATTAACCCAACATGTCGCTAAGCTTGTCGTCCTATGAAGTTGACAGTCGTCTTGGTACCTATGTACGTATCAGCACACAAACCGTCATCACATGTAGCCCAAGACTACCGCTCAGAACCCTTACTTGGACACCGAACACTACACAAATTTCCATGCTTTAGCGCGTCCAAATACTAGCGATAATAGTCGTCTTGGGGGCAAAATACTTTAGTGTATATAGTCAGGTTCATTATTAGCGGCTCCAAAGGTAGTTTGTGAAGCAGTTCTGGCGGAGGTAACCGATAGACTACGGTATAGTGTCCCGCCAAACCGTTGCACCGTACCAGCGAACCATCTCCTAGAATGAGGTTTAATTCGAAATTGAAAGGTACCGGCAGTGATCTCATTACAAGTTGATGAAGTAGTGGATCCTGGTAGGTTCAACTGGTGCTTGGAAGCATACCGGGGCTTCTGCGACATAGAGGCTAACAGTGGTAAGCAAACAGGCGTAGCCAAGGCAACGGCAGATCTCATCAAGGTTTCAGGCCGCGTAGATGTACTTGGCGGGCAGCTTGAGTCTACTTTACAGATGCATTCCATACTTATATAGTAATAGTTGCACGAAACCTTTGCTTGACACTCGGTACAACTTGGTATGCGCCGAATGTGAAGTAGAAGTGATCTCCCATGAGCAATTTGACAGCAGCTAGGAAGTACCGTTAAAAAGCATTGTGACATTATAGGCAAAGTGGGGGTAGACGTGGTGGATATTTGAGCTAGAGATAGTGTGCTGTTCTGTGAGTTACGGAGTCAAGCCCGTAGCCTTGATGCTTTGACCAATGGCAAGACCAATAACCGTGTCGGCATCGGGATGTTTATGAATTTAGTCATTACTGATTACATATGTATTTCAATTAAATGATGGAGAGAAATTGGCAATACTTTTGAGTCTCATCAAGCCTTCAAAGTGAAGAGCCTATCCATTATTCTCGTGGACGAATTCCTGCCATTAACATTGATCAGGACTGGTTGTGCCACTCAGACCATTGAACCCTCTGAAATTGACATCAGTGCGCTGGAGTGCGCGATTTCCTGGGGACACACCGTAGATACGCTACGATTGCTATAAACATTAATTCGAACGCCTTGTCCTTCACTAATTCTGCTGATACTACTTACAAGGGATTTCGGAGACACAACACTTACTTCCGACGCCTTGGCTTGCTTACCATGATCTTTAAACGATAGGACATCTGTCCACGTGGACCATCAATATCGGTGTTTTTGTCCCAATACGGAATTTTATCCGACGAACAGGGCTGTCAAGGCCATATGGCTTGCATATTGAATTAGCGAAGCTGGCAAATACCGACTTGGTCTAGATGGCTAGATTTTAGTTGTGCTGCGCTTTGCAAAGCCACAAACCTCGCTCAGAATCCACAAAGTTCACTTATTCATCTAAAGAATGCGTACTATGTACGATCCTTTCCCTCATTTCCCTCTTGAAAGGCTGAGTTCAGCCTCGCACCAGAGCCCACCGACCAATACTGATGGTACCAAAGTTAAAATACAACTAAAATATTAGCAACTTGACCAATTCCAACGTCACTTTAGAACTGACAGCTCATGGTCGCGGCTTGATACGGTCTTCTACACGGGCCCGAAGAAGTCCTACACGCTAGAGTCCTTTGTAGACATGTGGCAACGAACAGATATTTGGAGTCGAATCGAATATGCTCTGCCGATGAGACAACAATCTGCTGCGGTGTAACCAACGCTGGCTGAGAAACATGGGGTATTTAAGGTCAGACCGACCCAGATGTTTGGAAGCAATAACTGGTTTACTTCAGAGCAATACAAATCACTATGCTACCCATAATCTCTCGACTCGTTGCCGTAGCCGCAGCTTGCGGCATGGCCACAGCACTTACCTGCCAGGACATCATCATTCCTGTTGATATCAGCGCCAACATCAGGGTGTTGTCGGAGAATCTTACAGCTGCCGATCTCACTGCAGACTTACTCGTCAACACAGTAGCCAATCTTACGATTTCACTCACAGGAGGCCAATATAATATTAGCGCGCGTTATTGCGAACCGACCGTAATAGTTGACTCGCGCCAAAACTCACTCCAAGTATTAATTCACGGATCTTCGTATACCAAGAATTACTGGTCTGGCCTCGCGCCTCCAGCTACTTTACCAGGCCAGGATGAATATTCATGGATTGTATATGCTGCCAATCAGGGCTACCCGACACTCTCTATCGATCGTCTATGCACCGGGAATTCATCTAAACCAATTAGTCTCGTATGCCAACTGCCTGTACAAATGGAAGCCATCCACGAAGCTATTGTTCAGGCCCGCGCTGGGACGCTGCCGTCGGTTGGGAGAGCTTTTGAGGAGATCATAGTCACGGGTCACTCTCTCGGATCACTGTTGGCTGCTGAACTCACTAGAAACCACCCCGAAGACACCGATGTACTACTGTTACTCGGATTTACCTTCAATTTTTATGCGGGACTTCTCAATTCGGCATTCTACGGCCTTGTTCCAGCAGCGCTTGTGAGTCCCCAGTATGCAAACTTGGATCCAGGATACCTTCAACCCACCAATAAGGATGCCTTTCAACGTACATTCTACTACGGATCTTTCGAACAATCTGTGGTCGACTACGACTTCGATCATCCTGGAGTCAACGCCATTGGCGAGATCGCCACGATATTCCTCATAAGTCAAATTCCCGACCCGAACTACGAAAAACCACTACTGGTGTTGAACGGTAATGAGGACGCTGCATATTGCCAGGTGACTCCTGGAGGTCCTATTGGGGTCGGCCCTATACCCAATTGTAGCTTGGGCTTTAGCGAGCAGGTCCATGATTCTTATCCATCAGTATCGACTTTCGATTTTTACAACACCGCTAACACTGGGCATTGTCTCAATCTGCATACAACGGCGCAAGAATCTTTTGCCATCGCACATCAATTCTTGCAAGATATAGGGTTCTAGCGTGATCCCATTTGAATAGGCTTGCGATATCTTACACCATTTTTGCTCATTCGGTTGATTCCTTTCTGTTCTCCCACAAATGAACCACGGATAGCATGTAGAGTAAATGGGTAATATCTTGTCTAGTTCATCGCAATTCTATATTCAATAAATGCTCGACAGAATGTCTTTGAGTAATGGAATTTCTAATCATTACAATCAAATAATCGCTCGTGCATAGACCGCTAGATGCTTCTGTTTCGCCGGCCGAGTAGGTGGAGTAGTGATAACCAAACACGGGGAGAAGCTACAACAGATCCAAGCTACAAGCACAACGTACAAGTTGGGCACTCTTAAAGTTCAGGCATACCATCGTCGTAAAGATCGTTCCACCACATGATTTCCTGAAGTCTCTCCTCGGTCAAATTAGCATTAGTAAAATGTTCCCGCTGCGGGGTTCTGATACGACGGTGAATTTCGCCGGCCGTCTTCCAGCCCAAAAAGCCTGCCATTTCCCAGTCAACAAGTCCTATAATCTTGTCATTGTCGACTATGCAGTTGGATTCGGTAAAGTCGTTGTGCATGAGACCTAAGTCAGGGTCGATATTGGACTCAGAAAAAATTATGTCTGCTTCTAAGGGATGAATACGGCCATTGTTGAGGATATTTGGATCTTGAACGATGTGATAGCGAGATTGGCGTCCATCGGCAGGTTTTATAGTATGCAGCTGTCGAGATATCTCCCGTGCCTGTTCTTTGAACGATTGTCTTTGGCCACGTGAGAGATACGGCCATGCAACATTTAAACCAACGCCAGGGAGTCTTTCCTGGACCAGGACCTGGCAATTGTTAATCTGCAGTATTGTTAGTGATAAGAACATAAATATGCGATCTGAAGAGGTGAATACTTTGCCAGCAAAGTAGATCTCCGGTACTCTGACCCCCTTTAAAAAGTTTTTGACAATATCGACTGCCTGGGTCTCATTGGCGTCGGCATAAAAATAATCGGTTTTTTCACCGTGTTGCCCGTCCTTCTTTTCATGCAGATGGCTAGACTTGACGATAATACTACCAAGGGCAAATACATCGCGACCGCCCTCATCAGCTGGGTAGATTCGGACAGACTCATTACAAAGATCAATAACTGAAGCCCAATATTGTAGAGATTCTAGTGATTGGGAGTTGGCATGCTGCAGATCGACCTGAAAGTCGTCTGGTTTAGGGAAGTATCTGCCGTAGAACGGTATGTCTGCGTACAGGTCGGAAGCAGGTATGTTATCAGGATCCGAAATGTATGGATTCATGATGAAAATTGGGCAAATATTTGGGAATAGCGGCGAAGAGAGATACAAGCTATGGGTTGACGGCCATTTAGTCTTTGTTTCTCCAATGTGTAGTAACTTCGTTGAGGTAAATACGCGGATGACTTGGCGTGAACTATTGAATTCGCTCTTAAATTTGAACGAAGCTCGTTCGGCAAGCGAGCAGACAGGAATCGACGACAGATGCAGGGCACATGAAGGAGCAGACAACTGTAGCCTTTCTATCTAGATTTTGTGATGGTACCAAAGAGCTTAGATGGAAGGGGAGGAAAAACAAGACAACAAAAGACGGTCGTTCACACGCATTCGAAAAGAATCGAAAGGTGGGAAATTACATAAGCGGCAAAGGCGGAACAACAGCATTTTATCAACAGCATCATGCACACCGAGTCTTCGATGCAGCTCGGCTCACCGATTATATTAACTAATTCCAGAAACACGGTACGTATTATCTTATCTTATAAAAGCGTTATGAAATATGGGACTTTGCTGAAATCTTTGCTCGAATGGCCCACCGAAATGGGAGTGGTAGAGATGCTCTGCGAAAAACTCTGGTCGAGATCCAAACACCAGCCCAAATCTTCGATCATCCGATGGCTGGGCTCTTCGGCAATGACGAGCTGTGTATGGACATTATGAGTAGGACCATTTTCGCACAGTTTAGAGAACCTGCGGCGAGCATTAAACAGGCCTTTCTCCGTTATTGATTCAATGCCATGTCGTTGAAGTTCATCCGCACCAGTACCGAGAACAACAAAGTCATAATTAGGAACGATGAGACTATTCTAGGTCCAGCGCGACAGAGGACATCCAAGTGTGGCATGTAAGCATTGAGAGTGTAGATATATTCCCAGTATGTCTGACTATTCTAGAAGGTGGGGCATACGACTTACCTGATTTGCCGGGCTAACTTTATTTCGTTTTCCCTAGAAATCGACATGCTGTCGTTGCGCAGCTTCACGCGTCCTACTCTCCGGAGGGTTGCGCTCAATGAAGTAGAGTCTCTTATTAATAAAATGAGATTACTTTTACGATCTAGGAGTTGGAGATTATATGTGCACGTGAGTCTGCGGCGGCACGCCCCAGGTACCCCAAGCAAAGGCGACCGTGGACTGTGCGGGGGGGTCGGGCGGCTATTCGGGGGGATCCTCGTTGACATTGTCAACTGTTCCAGCGTGATCAGGGTTCCATAGCACCAAAGTGTTAAAAGTTACACTCGCATCGGGATCTAGTTGGACGGGGCTAACATCTACTAACTGTATAGATGATGCCATTTGACATTATTTAAAAACCAAGGGTAAGAGCGAGCAGAAGCAGAGTTTAATTTTACGAATATGACAGAAAGTAAACAAAACATTGGGTTCCATGTTTACTTCGGTACCTTTGATCAGTTATAATAGGCGCCAATAATGAGATGTAGCGCCATTTTCCACGACCTTGCTTGCGACAAAGGTTCAAATTGAAGGAAGTAACATCTTCCATGAGGCTTCGATGTTACATGCAGATAGTATCAAATATTTCTTCCCTTTCTCAAGCTACTCAGGGCACAGCATTAGGCGTCTATATCATGGACAAAGGGATTTATGGTTTGATTGTACGTTCTTGGACAGCGGGCGCGGGCCATTCGAACGCCTGGTATGCACACTTATTAACTTCAAATAGACACTACGGGGCATCTACTCTGGAATGCGAACAAAACCCTTCGCAAAGCGACAACCTATATTGACACCTCACAGAGCTCCTCCTAATCAACTAGTCTTGCAACCTGATACATGATTGTAGACATTGGACCCTATGTTCGCCGGGAATTAATAGCTATGTGCCAGGCAAGTATTTACAAGGCTTCAGACCTCGCAACTACTTCTAGATTACGGATCTGTATAGCTTCCAAACTTACGCTTCGTTAGACTTCTACTAACGTCGCTCCAAACACTACCACAGATCTCCATATAGACCAGTCCAGCTTAATTTTCCAAAAACCAAAATGTGTATGATAACCCGAGAAATGTCTAGCCCTTGATATTCTTTACCGCTGGTGCATTCGCCGACTGCGTGTGTTTGAGCTGACGCTACCCATCTCAGCCCATTGGTGGCGAAGCCTCCATTTTGTGTGGCACAGTATGCCAACGCATGCTCGAGCCGCACTATAGCACCTTGCAGCTTTCATCCCCGCCCTCCTTAAGCAAATCAGATATGACTTATTTCAGGCAAAGCGGTTATACACTGAGGGACAGAACATGAGCCGCCGTGGGTCTACATAATCGTGTAAATACACCGCCTTTATGAACCATCCCAGTGAGAGTCACTTCAGCAACTCAATTACCTTCTTTCGCGCGCTACAGTCCCTCACGTCGTCGCCGTCGTCATCTTAGCATCTACTAGACGAAACGAACTACTACTCGATTTAGCAACCATATCCTGCTTTAAAGACTGTTACGAGACTTGAACTCGGTCAAATTTGGTTTCCCGTACAATTTTTCATCATGACTCTTAAGCAATCCAACCTCAGAACAATCCAAGACATTGATCTTCACGGCCGCCCTAAGCCTGGTTCGATCTTGGCTATTCGATACAAGAAGACGGGGCAATTCGTGACCTTATCCTATGGCAAAGTCGAACTGACAACGGAGAGCAATACCCCTGGTAGCAGGTGGGAATGTATCCAATCCGATGACCGGCACGGCTTCTGCAATACCGTTTCAGGTATGATTCTGGGTCGCTCTGACTCGGATCTCAAATTCGTTTTCCAATGTTGGGCGAAACATTTTAAGGAATGGGAAAGGTTTCGCATTCTGAAAAGAGACGACGGTACATTTACTTTACTTGTCAGCTGGTGGGGGAAGGATTACCCGATTGGGATCAAATGCATCAATGGCGTAAATAAGATGGCGATGATTGAAGATGGGGACCCTGATGAATTTGCCTGGGAAGTCCTCCAAGAGTAGTTCCTTACTATTTCTAAGTTATCATTATAGGAAAACAGAAATTCCTTATAGGGGATCATTTGACCATCTTACGGCATGGTTTCAATGGTTTAAGAGTTTGACCCTATTTCTTTAGGTGTCAATTGGCCGCTGGAAAGACCTATGTGCTCGGTTTGATCATGGGTAGACTACCTGTTCTTCAATAATAGCTAGGTTCAAACATAGTGTCACGATAAACCTAGATCTATCATAGAACAATCACATTATTATTTTAACTTACTTCTTATCCATATTACTGTTCTAGCAGAAAAAGAAAAGGTACTGCATTGGCACTAAATTTCGAAAAGTGAGATCAACTCTAATCCACTACACGATCTAAACAAAGATCATGAAGCTCCAGTCACTCACCTGCGTAAGATTTGTTCTAATCATGTCCGATTCCCATTTTAACTCTAGTGATGGACCGCCCTCGCAGCGTGTATTTCTGCTACTCCTCTTTCCGAGGGTGCCATAGCGACTTCAACCCCTGATCTCCGTCCCCGCTACGGGTTCGAGACGGGTAGTATCGGGCGTGGCATCAATATATTCGAAGGCACAGGCGACAACATTGTGCGATTTTCGGCGTATTGTCGGCAACAAGCGAGCTTTATCAAGGTTTTAACGGAAACCACGAGACGATCGCACAGAACTTCGTCCAACACGTTCAGCGATCCGTCAATGCGCAACTGGGCTGAGACGACGACAACAGTTACCGCTAGTATGGGCTCATGGCCGCTGCACCTTCTTCAGGTAGACCTTATAGCCCGTTTAATGGCGTCTTTGGCGTGGAGATTGATTTCGGGTGCGCTGGGGCTGTAGAAGGACATCGCGTCATTACGGCGTTGATTGACTACTTCCGAGCATCTGTTGTTCCGCTGCTTCCAGTCACAGTTTTGAATCTAGCAGGCCAGGTCGGCAATCTAGTTTACAAGGGTAACCCATTCCAAGAGAGGCAGGCGTTCACTAACCCATCCTGCGCGACACCTGTTGATCTTCGTGCAACTATTACAGACACAGTTCCTCTTTTGGCAGAATCATTTTCCCCAAACTGCTTTGTTGATTAGAGTGTCTCTCTGGGTACAAAGACCTCATGGCTAGATCAGCTATTGATCAGTCCTGGAGCCAAACAAGCCGCGTTACCTAAAATCAGGTGTATTAGAGTGTAAAGACATGAGTAATAGATGAATCAAGGCGGTCTGCCGCCAAATATCACCAAATAGATGTTCATCAGAATGAGAATGACTTTTGCAATAGGTGGCGACTACGTAGTTCGGCAAGCACCCTTTCAACATCACCTCCTCAGCCTTACCCAAAAGACGCTAGTTTGGTGAATTTCTGCGACCTTGCAGGCCAATTGCTGGTCGTGATTTTTCCTTCATACCCCTTAGGAAAGGTCTATGCTCTATATATATAGGTCGCAAGCTCTGCATCCATTAAAATCGTTTGAACGGTTGGAATTATCAGACGCTGACGTAAATATTCAACTAGCCGAAGCTATCGCGTCAAGTGTAGGGCATGAAACAAGGCTGTCCGCCTATACTGCGCGAAGCTACAGAAATACAGAGTTTTCTGATAGCGATTGATTTGACACAAACGACAACCTCACCTCCCTTGCGTCTCAGTATCGATACGGAACGATGGTGAAGCTTAGCGGTAGCGTAACGGTAACAGTATATTTGAGATTATTGCATGGGTCAAAATTAGTTTGTGAAATTGGCGCGGGTTGCATATAATCCCAGCGTCCTTCTCCCAATATTGCTAGCTTTCAATATTCATTTAACCACCGAACTACTTCCGCATGAAACCTTTCTGGCGCCTGAATCTACGGGGCATGCCCAAGGTCGGGCAAAGCAACATATGTACAATTCGGACCCATAGCATCTTCTGTTTCTCGCCCAAGAACTTCGTAGTGACCCAACACAGCCTGCACTTCAGGGGGACTCCACGCCTTCCCAATGGCGGTGGTATCCCGCTCCCCAATGACCAACAACGTTCTCAAGTCCCTCAATAGCGGAAATTCGTAGACAACGGGCTGCGTCAGCACCATATCGGTGACAAGGGCCTGCCCGAACGCAAACACCTCCGCCTGTGAGCCACCATAAACACGCAACAGCATGTTCACCCACACGTCGTACGCCGGTTCCCACGCGCCAAGGTAGTACGTCTGCTGTTGGTATGCGCGCAGTGAGCTGTAGTTTGTGGCGCGTTCCTGGCGGTAGAGCTCATCTATGGATAGGTACGGTACGCCCTTGGCCTTCCAGTCCTCCAGTCCGATCGGGTTGGCGAGGATGAGGCCAGACACCAGTGATGGGTACATGAGGCTGAAGCGTGTAGCCAGCATACCCCCTAGCGAGTGACCTATCAGATAGGCGGATGTGATGTTTTGCGAATCGAGGATGGCTTTGGTGTTAAGGGATAGCTGCTGGAGGCTGAACTGGTAGGCGTGTGGTTTATCGGACTTGCAGAAGCCGACTTGATCTGGGATTATGACTCTGTAGCCCTCCGAGAGGAGGACGCGCGCTGTTACTTCCCAAGTAGCACCACAGAAGTTCTTGCCATGTAGGAGCACGACAGTTCTCTGAGCTCCGGTATAGGACCTAGGTGTAGAGGCGTCTGGTACGACATCCATGTAGGCCTGGCATAGTGTTTGATTTTGGGATTCCAATTGCTGATAGTGTATTTTCCATGGGTAAGTGTATTCGAAACCCCCAGATATCGTATCAGTCGGTTGAGGCCCTTGAGGACATGCACCTGAGGCAAGTTCAGATCTCACCAGGCGGAGAGGTAGTAGGAGTATAAAATAAAGTAGAGTGATCATGATTGTACAGCCTCAAGCAATTCAGGCCGTATTGAACGGCTGTAAGTCGTTATTGATCCTGTCAGTTTAAACAAGGTGCAGATTCTAGTTTTATACCATTTAACATCACATAAAACTGCATTATGACTCAATCTTAGACTACCATCTTCCTCAAGGGTCTGCAGAAGATGCCATCAGAGTCCAATTGACATTCCGCTGACACAATTTGAATTTTCTAGTAAGCTTACATAATACCCACACCGCATACAAATTCTGTAGATTTCTAGTCGGATCCGCAGGAATCACCTCAGCCATGATTCTTCTGGCACGATATGCCTGTTCCACGGCTGATGGAGTTGATGAATCCATGTCGCCACTTAGTATGGCTAGCCTAGGACCTCAAGCGATTCACATCCGTGACAATTGCTGCGCTACCGACTGCGTAGAAACCCAGAAGCCTCCCCCAGTCTCCACCCTGGCCAACAGCTAGCGCTATCAGAACGTTAGGTTAGGTGGCGATTGGGGGACGTACAATCCATCGGGCGGTAGAGGGTGACACGCCCATTTTGTTTGCTCTTTTCCTACCAGTCTAGAAAAGAAAATCCGCTATTGATGGGGTTAAATAAAAGTCTTTAAGAGCGGCCTGTTCTATTTCAAAGGCTGGTACGTGTTTTTGTAGGGCATGCTGAGTTGACGCTGTAATCGTGTCGTCACTCATATTCGGGGCGCCATGCGAGGACGCCGGGTGTGGCCTTACATTACACTCCCTGTTTCGAAGAGAATCATTCTAAATAACGAAGCTTCAAAAGCTTTGATCATTCTTATCTTGCTCTAGAAACAGCAATAGCTTAGTTTCTATACGTAACATAACTTTTACTATTGTACCTTCAATAATCAAGTTTGACGAACCCGCAAGATTAAACCCGTTTCGTAGTGTAGGGCCACGAACAAGGTATCAAATACATCGCTCTGGTCCATTCTAAATGCATCCACGCCATACCCGTACGAGTACTATCGTTCTGCATCTTTATAAAGTCTCAGTTGCAGTTTGTCGGCCTCGTCTAAGACACAGGTAGCCTACCGTAGTGTTGGCGGACACTTTAGGCCCTGCGACACTCTTTTATTGCATGTACGACTTTGCATGCGATCGCAGAAGTCGGGAATATTAGCACCTACTTCAAAATTATGGTAATACTTGCTTTAAACTTTTGAAATTATCGTATTAAGAGCAGCATCACAGATCGTTCATGTAAAACTTAGTTACATAATGAAACATCGAACGTTTGATTCGGTCGCTTTATAACGCTCTTGTAGTTCGAGGATTCGCCTGCGACATACGCCTTTCTGCTCTCCCTCCTCCATAGTGACGATAACAGTGTAGTGTCCATATAACCCGATCCATTCTTCATCCTTAACAGGATATGAGCAACCTGTTTCAGCAATTCTACCTTGACCTTCAATACAAAAAGAACCCCTAAGAAGTAATATCTGGCAATCGCGGAAGCATGGTATGCTAATTTTGACCTGCGACGTTGCACCAGGGTTTCCCCCTGCAAAGTAATGGACATGGTCTGCATCTGTTCTGCCATACTACTATCGTCAGTAGGTTTAGTGGATCACAATACTTCCATTATACCTCTGCCATGACTGCCTCTATAACCTGCTTAGAGTTTTCGGTGTCTAAAGACTCCCAGTAATTTTTGGTTCTACTTGGAATAATCTTTCTAATGACCGGCATTGCGATTCAGTAATGACCCCTGTCGAATGTCGATTTCTGATGGTGACTCAAAGAAGCTATACCGATATTCTAGCTGTCGTTGAAAAGGGATAGGGTGTTCATAGGAGAAAGATGCTGTCATATGTGGAGACAACTGTAGCTAATACAAACAAGCCACGTCATCGAAAAAACCTGTAACGATAAAAAAACCCCTTGATTTGCATTGCTGCATGGCTTCTTTTCACTAGGACAACTACGAAAAAAGGACCAACTGAGCAGAAATCATTGCAAATAAGATAGCAAGTTGCGTTGGCCTATTGTATGGTGATGTCCGAAATCAGCATGAGCTAGGAGTACGCCGCTTTCTTCAACTCCAATGCGATTGTTCCATTTATCCAGATTTCTTTCCATCAGGGTTACTCACAGTCATGTCTGACACCTACTCAGAAAGAGCCTACTGAAAGCTGTCCACGACATTCTGTCGCCCAGATGGAGCTCTAAGTTCTGTTTTATTACGAGATCTATTCGGGCTGCTAGCCAAGTCCGGAACTGGACGTATTCTTATCGACACTATTCTTCGTAACATACGTGTACTAGAAACAGGGTTATGAAACTCGCCGACGAAATGACAGCCTAACATGTAGCTAAGGACATAGAGTCGCACAGACTAGCAGACTAGGTTGCCACTACACTTTTCTGGAAGCAATCAACCGCTGTGGTGACGCATTCCCAAAAACCGGATACTTTGGTAAGAAATTGGGGCAAATTATGAGGCCGAAGATGTCCTACTGGACAAAAGCGTACTGAACGGCGTGAGATCTAGCCACTCGGCAAATGACATTGACAGGTACTCCTTGAACTATCTACGAAGAGGGGTAGCAAGTTCAAAGCAAGCACTAAATTTAGAGGCGTATGTTACCAAAGTGATACTGCTAGTAAGCCCTGCAACTGAAGTAAAATCCTGGTTACTCTTAGGGGCATCCCACCGACATCAAGCCCCTAAGTCACTATGGCGTAGCTTGATGTGAAAGACAGAGACCCAGAAGGAGGGGGGCATCAATTTGAACCCGAGTTTCGTCCAGACTTGCTTCTATTAGCCTATAAAGTAATGTCATCAAGGTATCACATGATACGCACGATAATATGAACGGTCAACAGAGATGACGACTTCTGTGTTGACGCTGCAACTTGTAGTTTTGGTTTTGGCCTATCATTTTGCAGCACCGTCTTTGCATATGGTTTTTCGGTCGGCCTAAATAATAGCATCGGTTTGTTGGAGGTGCTTTAGGATCGGATAGTCCCTCGGTATATCTCAATCTCCCCGCAATCGGGTTGAGGAACTTGGTTATATGACATGCCCAATATCTTCCTCTTTCGGGATCATGCCGACGCAGTTCTGATATTTCGAATCCGGAAGCTTAACCCTCCTCGGCTAAACGGGGCTTTGATTATTTTTGCTCGTGATAAGCACGGTCAAGCGTTTTCAGACGGCGACTAGAATTATGAGACTTCTGTGAATATGTAACACGATTCATTTTCTTTGTGTCTAGTGGATGAAGCTGGAAACTCTGATGTGCACGAATCTTTGGATGATTCGACCACATGGTAGGCAAAATGCATACAATCGGACGATACGAGATAGAAACAATCCAGAACCTGTCCCTGTTGAACGTTTTTGCCGTCTAACCGTATGAGCTTTCAGATTTGCGATATACCAGATATGGTCGAATCAAATGATTGGGACTACGAACACCATGAGCGGAACACTCATATGAATGCAGACAAAGACAGCCGATTGAGCCGGAATTAGGCTTCCGCCTTCAGCGACGGTTTGGACCTCTGTGGCTTAAGCCATGGACGTGTTAGGAGAAGAGTCGCTGAGACCAAATCAACGACCCAATCTACTCCCTCTATAAGCATTTAAAGTTTAGGGACTACTTCTTAATTGGTTATAATGAGAGTATGCACTACCGTCGGGTGGAGCGACAAAACTTAAATTTGTAGGTGGCCGGCTCCTAATTTTAAGTTAGGGTCCGGCTAGACCCGCCGAAACACTAAGGGTGCACAACTAAACGCCATCGCCGGTACCCAAGAGAGCTGATTTTGCTAAATTCTCTTTTCATACGAAAAGTAGTGAGGTCATATGAAACCAATACTTTCAACCTAAATGTCGTTCCTGTCTCTGACTGGGCTATGAGCCCAGATATCTTACTACTTTGCAGAGAATTGTCGAGTCCGTTTAACTCTGACTGTGGACCCTTTGATCTAGAGCTGCGACCTTTCAATTTTTGTATAGCTAGAATGGTTTCCTAACTGATTTGGAGTTATTGGCATATGACTGATGATAGATAGAAGTAAGTGTGAAACGATGGTTGACCGCAAAGAAGAAATATAAATTGCAAGCTTTTGTCCAGGACTCTCTCCTTCTATCTTCATCGGGCCACTTCATTGTTTATTTTTTCTCTCTTAAACTTCCTAACATGTATTCTTCATTCTTCCCAGTAGCCCTGCTGGCTCTGACTAAAGTTGCGTTGTCGATACCCAATGCAGTGTTATGCAGTGTTATCACTGAGGCTGTCGGCGAACTTCAGGCTACCTCGCAAGCTACCAAGTTTTGTAGCTCATATCTCAGCATAACGCCTTCCACCACAGTTGTTGAAGTGACGGTCACACCTACAGTAAGTACTCAACGGTCGCTCTGAGCCAGTATTCATCATACTTAATATATATCAGAGTTCAACCACTGCCACACGAACCGTGACTACCACCAGCGTCATATCATGTGCGTCAGCAGCTACGACTATTAGTGGATCCGCTACTCAAAACTCTATCGCCGTCAAGGGCAAGCGCAACGAGTACGCAGTAACCGCCAGGGCCGAAGCAACGGAAACATGCTTTGAGAGCTTAGAGCCAACGCTCCTTAGCTCCGCATGCTCCTGCCTGTCTATAAAGCCCTCTACAACAACGATAACCACAGTCATTGTTGGGTCTCCCACAACGGTCACAAAAACCCTATCCGCTACCTCTACCACCGTCCAAGCATCTCCAACTGGCCTACGCTACTACCACTATGTCGTTCCGTATAAAAGCGGAGAAGACATAAGAGGCTACGCCGAGCGACTGCGTCAGAATTCAAGCTACGACGAGACGGGCCTCGTCGACGACGTCAACCAAGTGGGCGTCATCCCCAACAGCGGCCGTTGCAAGCCCCCTCTTGGATCCCAACGCACCTGTAATTTCGCAGCTGTTGTGATGCAAGGTTTCTTCTACGCTCGAACGACTGGTAGATACACGTTGAACAGCCCCCCTGTCGACAACTCTGGCTGGGTATTTACGGGGGATATCGCATACGGAACCAGCGCGGAGTGGTCCCAGGCCAATGCGGATTACGTTGCCAGTGAACCCAGAACACCGGCTTCCGCTTCTTACAATCTGACTGCAGGTCAATTGTTACCTATTACACTTGTGTGGATTAATACCGGTGGGCCAGGCAATATGGGGCTGAGTGTTATAGCTCCGGGTGGACAAGTCTATAATAGCACTACAGGCCTATTTTTACCACCTTGCGAGCAGAGTCGGTTTGTACCGTGAAGAGAGTGGCAGAGAAGCTGATGCGTAGAAAATTGAGATGCAACTCACGGATTGATTGGTACAAATCTCTTAAGCTTAGCTTTTATTCCACTCATTTAGTCGTGATTAGTTTTACATTGAAGGTTTTATTATCTGTTAGCTTTGAACATCTTCTGAATAGCGTCAACGCCGAGAAAGCAAAGCATACTCTTGAAGCTCAGACTGATGATGGCCAAATCCTGTTGCACCGCTATGCGGATCCGATCATGCCACACTGCCTTGAGACTATCCCTCCCCCGCGGGATTTCTGCATCCTTTTAGCGTCACTTGGTTAGGTATGGTGCCCGAGCGCTTATTAAGGCATTTATACCAATAAAAATTGACGCAGCAAAAATTTTAGGAGGGTTAGGGGCTATATTATTTATAATAACCACCTATATTGCACCTAAAATTTTTTTTAGGTGCTTACTTTAGGTGGTTTTAGGGGGGTTATTTTTGTATTCTCCTTGGCAATAAATTTATACCAATTAAAAGATGCACTAAAAGGATGCAGAAATCCAGCGGGGGAGGGGATACTCGGAGCAGGTATCTTTGTAAATCGGCGCAAGAATAATACAAAGGTGGTTTTTAAAAAGGATAGCATTTGAGACAATTGTTCCTGGGTAGAGATACCATTGGATGTCGCAAAGTCGACAAGCAGAAGTCTAGATTTGGAAGTCAATGAGCTTCAAATTTCATCTATGGAGTATGATTTTCTCAAGGCCAAAGTCGATTCAATAATTACTATCTTAGAAGAACGAGTTGGCGTTTTCCTATCTATTGAGTAATCTGTGTTTGAATCTTGATATCTGTTTATACGGGGTGGAAGAAGGTATTGATAACCTACAATTATGGTGTTACGAAATTGTGGTTGGGGAGACTTAAGGATGCTCGAAAACGCGGGGTGGGACTGCTAGCAGATTTTTTAGGTCCAGCGCGTGGGCACAATAAGATCTATCTTCGCACCTATACAAACGAGCGATTGTGCCTGCTGATAGAGATCAGAGTTGGCTTGGCGCATATACTCTCTATATGACCTGAGATGTTGACCAAGTACGACTTTGTTATCGTCGGAGGAGGTACCGCCGGAGGTGTCATTGCAAATCGATTGTCACATCATTTTAAAGTTGTAGTAATCGAAGCTGGCCCAGACGCAAACAAAGATTCTCGTATAACAGTGCCATCACTGGCACGGTCTTTACATGGCAGCGAGTTGGATTGGAAGTATGAAACTGAGCCTGAAGTAGGTCTGAATGGCCGACGAATCAAACACCCGGCAGGACGATTAGTTGGAGGATCCAGTGCAATCAATTCCCATGTGATAGCTCATACGGCAAAGATCCTGCATGATGAATGGGTGGATCTTGGAAACAGTAATTGGTCATGGGACGCAATGCAGCCATACTATCGCTTCATGGCTTTCGATAATTCTAGTAAACTCCATTCGGGTGAGTATCCGGGAGCTGGAGACGGCCCTATTCGAGCATCATTCAATCAAGAAGTACATCCGTTACAAAAAGCCTGGTCCCAGAGCTGCGAAGAATCAGTGAATGGCGGTCCAGGGGTCGTGGCTGTAGCCAACGCAATCGATGGCAGCGGCGAGCGATCTCATTCAGGAGTCGCATTTGTAAAACCCGCATCTAGGCGCTTGACATTGATGAGAGGACAAGTAGAAAAAATCCTATTTGATGGAGATAAAGCTATTGGAGTAGACCTGGGTTCTACACAAGTCTATGGACGCGAGGTTATACTTTGCGCTGGAACTTTCGGTTCCTCCAAAATTCTCGAGCTCTCAGGTATCGGCCATGGTCATCACATCCCCTCGTGGCTTGATCTTCCAGTCGGGGAGAATCTCCAAGATCATCTCAATTTTTCAATCAGTGTTGAGGTCGAAGGAGTCACTACTAGGGATGATCCCATAGGGCGTGATCCAAACGAAGGTGCAACTTACAGCTATATCTACCATTCGTTGGACAGCACATCTTTGCAAGGACTGAAGATAGAAGATCCATTCCTCCATAAAGCTGTCTTTAGCCCTGAAGAGACATCAGCAACCTTGCTTTTGGTCAAAGCTAATAGATATCCCGAGCCAAAGGGAAAGTTCATGAGCATCATTATAATGTATTCTTATCCATTATCTCGAGGATCATCGCGAATGACTGCTAATGATCCGACGGCGCACCCTAGGATCGAGTTCCAATATTTCAAAGATCCTACGGACATTGAAGTCTTTGCCAGGCACGTGCTAGAGTGCGAAAAACTTCTCGAAGGTCCGTTGAAGAAGTATATCAAACCTGGAGGACATCGGGTGCCCGTGTACGAGCTTAATCTCGATGGTATCAAACAGGCGCTAAGAGAACACTCTCATACAAACTATCATCCTTGTGGAACGTGTTCCATGATGGATAGGGCCAGGGGCGGAGTAGTCGATCAAGATCTGAGAGTATATGGAACCCAGGGGTTGAGAGTTTGTGATGCCAGCGTGATACCGTTAATCCCTCGAGCCAATATTATTAGCACTGTTTATGCCATAGCCGAGAAAGCTGCAGATATCATTTTGACGGAGTATGGTAAGAAACGAGTCGATAATATTCCATAAGTATGCTGGGCCCCCCACCATCAAGACAATAGCTAGATGGCAAGACCGTGGGAGACGACCAGGCGTGGAATGCGCGTGGGAGGCTGTATTGTGTCAAGTTACGAGGATTCAATGTTGATTGATGTATTGAAATAGACAACTGTCGAGAATGTATTTGCCATATTCCAAATATCGTTTGTAGCACTTGAATTCAGATTAGTGCATCCGTGAAGATGGAATCTTGACGTCTATTCAAAAGCCCGCTACATTGCGTTCACAAGGATGGAAGCGATACATAGCGAGGATGAAGAATAGCATTAGATGTTCCTATTAAACCTACACCTGGCACTATACAGGCTCTACGGAACACTTCAGGGTGCATCAATGGTTGATATGGTTGCGTTAAAGAGAGTCTTGGGATATGGCTAGCCTTTGCAATCTTCAATAATGAAAGTTTTAGGTCACTTATTGTACCACAGAAGTTTTCTATAGGGGGCTGTGACGAGAAGCAGGGCGAGAGTGTTTCTATGTGTCTACATGAAGGTGGCACGAATCCTACGAGAGCCACTCGCAATCGCAAGACCTACAATTATCAAGCTTGCACGACTCATGTGGACCAAAGAGAAGAAATGGTGAAACGAGGTACTTCCAGCTACCAACCTATGTAAGTTCGCACTTGCTAGGTTGAAGGTGGCTGCAAATCAGCCTATGAACGCCGACTTGTTATTCTTCGTCATCAAGAACCCACTGCTTGCGGGGGCATGAACACACTCGTTGAAAATCACCGTGTCGCTACCTGTTGGCCTGATTCTTGACTGTAAGTCAGTGATCCGTATATGAATGATAGGAATTAGTGACCCTCCCGGCATTTTGAAATGCGATGGACTGGTTCGGATAGCCCGAGTATTGTTGAATGAAATCATTCTCTTCCTGTAGCCACAGAAATTGTATGCTATACAAAACTACCTCCCCAGAAAGAGCAGAGACATAGGCCTCGGGGTCAACTGCTATAGCAGCTCAAAGCTATATCAGTTATTGGCAACAATACTCGCAGCGATCTGCCTTTACACATGCAAGAAGTCTGCAGCGTTTCCAGCTGAATTTGTTCAGCCCTGCTAGCACGATCTTTTTCGATAGCGCCGAATTGTCACGACCGGAAAACGAATATGACAAAGGGGCGGCGGATAGTGTAAACTCATCAGCAAAGGCAATAGTGCTTTAGGAGAGCTATATCCTAACACATATCGATACGACAAGTGTTGAGTGTATAGTTTCGTAATCATCCATAGAAATAGGAGAACCCGATGTGCACCACGATGGAGACGACCTGTAATTTATTCGAGCAAGATGTAATAGCAGCGTTGCTAATCCTCCAGCTATGATGCGATATCTTCTAATATTTCCAAAGCTCTGCCTATAACGAAGGCTATTGGTAGGACACAAATGTTTGACCTTTATCTATTTTCTTGGTGTTGACCTGGTTATGGTGTAACCGATCAATTCCCTTATGCGAAGTTCGTAGACGGAAGTGATATATGCTGTCTTTATTGGAACAGCCTATTTGGGTTCTGCCTATCTCTCAGGGATGTGACGGCGTAGGCTGATAGCATCCCTATTCGCTTCTCTACCGTGTTTTCCTGTGATGAGTATTGAGGATGTTGCTTGTCACCAATACAGAGGTTGGCGCCTATCTTCCGAGTAACGAAACAATTCCATATTAAATCGCCCCGTGGATAGATAGACATAATAATACCATTGCTTTCGTATTCCAGCAAAAGACAGTCCCTACCAAATTTCGCTGAAACTCAGGGCCAGATAGCTGGCAAAGCCTAGAAGCACTCTTTGGATTGGGCTGCAGTCAGCCATAAAGGACCTAGCATTTCCCGTAGCAATTGTCTGGTCTGCCCCCGGAGGACTGGTATCGAA